>JAKUAN010000007.1:0-48948 GCA_030674715.1 Clavispora phyllophila
GTTGTGGAAACCCAAACCACTGCTACATTAACTGAGTTCACCAACAGTGAATATCCTACGCCAGGTACTTACACTCCAAGTGACTGTGACGATGTCGAATCCTGTACAGTTGTTGTTGTGGAAACCCAAACCACTGCTACTTTGACTGAGTTTACCAACAGTGAATATCCTACGCCAGGTACTTACACTCCAAGTGATTGTGACGATGTCGAATCCTGTACAGTTGTTGTTGTGGAAACCCAAACCACTGCTACTTTGACTGAGTTTACCAACAGTGAATATCCTACGCCAGGTACTTACACTCCAAGTGACTGTGACGATGTCGAATCCTGTACAGTTGTTGTTGTGGAAACCCAAACCACTGCTACTTTGACTGAGTTCACCAACAGTGAATATCCTACGCCAGGTACTTACACTCCAAGTGACTGTGACGACGTGGAAATCTGCACAGTTGTTGTTGTGGAAACCCAAACCACTGCTACATTAACTGAGTTCACCAACAGTGAATATCCTACACCAGGTACTTACACTCCAAGTGATTGTGACGATGTCGAATCCTGTACAGTTGTGGTTGTGGAAACTCACATAACTACCACTGTCACTGAGCCTACTGGCAGTGATTACCCTACTCCTGGTACTTATTCTCCAACTGACTGCGACGACGTGGAAATCTGCACAGTTGTTGTTGTGGAAAAACACACAACTACCACATTGACTGAGTTCACCAACAGTGAATATCCTACACCAGGTACTTACTCTCCAAGTGACTGTGACGATGTCGAAACTTGTACTGTGGTCGTGGTGGGAATGCATACGTTGACAACGGTGACTATCCCTACGGATAGTGCACATATCACCCCGGGCACTTTCACTCCATCTGATTGCCAGGAAGAGGTGATATGTACAATTACAGTCGTCACTACTAATTCGTTGTCCAGCATGACTCCATTGTACTCTAACAGTACATATTCATCTTTGTGGGTGGATACTTCTAAGCATGTGGAATCGAGCACTGTCTCTTCCTTTGTCCCTACTTCCGATCTGTCGTTCTATAATCCTACCAGTATCAGAAGCTCCCATGCTACTTCCGGTCCTATCTCTAGCTCTAGTGCTGCGCCCGGTCCTTTGTCTAGCTCCAGTGCTGCTCCCGGCCCTATATCCAGCTCTAGCTCCAGTGCTGCTCCCGGCCCTATATCCAGCTCTAGCTCTAGTGCTACGCTCGGTCCTATGTCTAGCTCCAGTGCTGCTCCCGGCCCTATATCCAGCTCTAGTTCTAGTGCTGTGCCCGGTCCTATATCCAGTTCTAGCTCTAGCACCGTTCTTCCCTCCACTAGTATCTCCACTGACTCTTACACGTCGCCTGGTGCTAATACCAACGCAGAAACTTCTTCCATCGGTGGCTCTACCCCCACTATTACTTATACGAAAACTGGAACTCGTTCCCGCAGTGCTAGCTCCAGCATCGGCTCTTCTGCCGCAGAAACTGACACTATTTCGACTTCTACATCGTCAGCTTCTACTACCTCAGCTACTAGAACTGATATTTCCAGTGCTGGCAATGGATTTGAGTCGAGCATTGCCACTAATATTGCATCTGTATCTCTATCCGGAAATACCTTTACCTTCATTTCTGAACCACTTTTGAGCTCGTCTACATCATCTGCGTTCTCCTTCAATACATTGAGTGAAGGCAGCGGATCAAGAAAGTCCTATGGTTTTTCGATCCTTATAATCGCTTTTGCCTACTTGTTCTAATTTTTTTGCCATATTTATTCATTATTCTTTCGAAGTCTCCGTTTTCATTATCATGCCCCTTCGGTGGAGCGCCTTATAATTGCTTCGTATCAAAGTATTAAGATCTCAATGAATTTACTAATATTCCAAGCTTGTCTGCTTGGATTCTCCCATCTCAAATACATATTCGGCATATTCATATCTTTATTAATCGATAATTGTAGAATTAGCTCCTATAAACACACGTACCTTCAGCAGGTTGCAGCTTCTGCGATTATCAGTTATTACTTCAATATGAAAAAGCTGGCTCTAAGGCGGACAAGACATGCACGATGGTTATGCAGCATTCCTCGTTTAACATAAGCAAGGTAAAATCTAATTCAATTGGATCTAGCGGCTTCGTCTGCTTCGACTAGTCAGAAATTTTATAGCATCGACATTAGTACCGAGAAGATAGTAGTTTCTGCTATAGAGAGGTATTCGCTTACATTAAAGGTAAAATTCAATGAGTTCTGGTTAAACTGAAAGATTTTTGACTCATACAACGCTTCATACTGAGAGCAACAGATGCAATCCTCCGTTGTATAGGTTGAATAGTTAGAAAGAGAAATATATTATTGAATTTTGCTATTTGCCCGCTTGAACAAGAATGTAGACAAGAATAAAATAGTAAGAATCAAAGCTCTTGATTTCTGCTTCAGTATGAATTCGGTGAGATTTCTCCGTTTCTATCTGGAGGACCTCTCGTCCGTAAATATGGATCTAATCGGTTGTAGTTAGCTGCTCGGTCTTTAGAAATTCCGATTCTCTCCATTAAATATACGCTCGACTCCTCGCTGCTGGTTGATTCTATCCATTTGATGGTAGATTCAACATACCTAACTGTCAACTCGTCTCTTTCCTTTGTAAGCGCGTAAAATTCTTCATCTGGAATCTTTCTTTGACAATTTTCAATTGAAGGTTCAACATAAACTGGATGAGAATCTAACCCACCAAGGGAAACGGGAATGTATTTGGGATCAATAAATTTCGTCAATTCTTCTGTCTTTTTTGTAAAGGATATCTTTTCTCGTAGATAAGGGTTCATCCAACGTTCCAAAATTTTCCACATTGAGCTAAACACCACAGGGGCATTATGAATCTGTAATCTCTCTATCGAATCGGGAAACTGCCTTTGAAAAGCTTTGATTGCAAACTTAACTCCGTGAAAATCAGCATACTTTAGTGTAAATCCAGAAAGGTCAATTATGAGATGAAATTGATCGACACCCTTCTGGTACTCCAGAAGTCCCAACCTCGCCCACTCAATGTATAAGAGAATAACCTTTTCAAAATCTGAGTCCGAACATCTCCCTCGTTTATGTTGGGTGGCCTGGAAAATAATCACTGGACATCCAGATTTGGAGGTACCCCGAATATAAAACTCGTTTCTGCGGAAGACATCAATTACTGCTCGCGAGTTCTTCCCAAAATAAAATTGGGCATCTCCATGAAAAAGTAACTCGTCCACATTATACTTATTTTGCCTCCATTCAAGCACCTGAGCGATCCAACTCAACGAGTATTTGTAATTAAACTTGGAAATCCTCAAAAACCTTAGAAGGAAGTTATCAAGATTATCGTTTCTGCTCAGTGCCCACAAACTTTTGTGCAAGTCTTCCGCAGAATAATCAGCCAAAATATGATGCGCCTCCAGTTGATATAATGAAAAGATATCATCATCTTCGTATCCCCCGGTTTCAATGACATAGTACACGTTTCGGACATTGCTTGTAATAGAAGTGAACGATGCAGGAGGGTCGTCGAACTCAAAAGATGACGATCCTTTGCTTGAATTACTCAGACCGAGCCTGCAAATGGTTCGGTCAGCGGAAACCGATCCAAAAAGCCCATCGCCTTGTTCTATCGCTCTTAAGGAAAGGTTTATGGGATATCCAAAGGACTTGAGAAGTAAAGCCCATACCTTTTTCAAGGCTTTTTCTTGATCATTATGAAGCGACCATATTCTTCCTTGCCGACGTACTTGAGTCATTATTGAACAGTAAACAATGCTATACTTGATTTGAAATATTCCAGAGCAGACCCTTCCTTTGATAAAGGTCAGAAAATGCTCTTTTCTGGTCATGCGGCATCCACAACTGAAGGTTTCCATATGCGTAAATTATGCACAGTTTCTTATTTTGCTAAAAAGTCGCGAAGACGTTCATTTGGAGTAGCACCTGCCAGCTACAACTGCAAACAAACCAAGGTTAAAGCATAAGACGTCACTCCAAGCTCTAGTCTAATGTATCGATAAGATTCTATGACTTTAAAGAAAAATTTCACCCGGCTCTGCCTCATTCTGTTTGAGTTTCGTTAAGTTGCTAGAGGTAAGGGGTGTATCCACATTGGGAAATTTTATGATAGACACATCTTGATCCAAGAAATGGGGATAAGCGAGCTTATCCCCTTTCACGGATTCTTTCGTTTTTTTTTTTTTTTGTTCTTGTTTTTTTCTTCTTTACCGTTTCCATCCTTTCCAAACTCGTGTCCTAATTTGGCAATTGCCCAACCTAAGGATATACGGTAGAGAATAATCATATATGTAGTGGGGGTTAAAATATTTTAATGTGCATGCTTTTTTACTTGAATTGGAATATTAGCTTCTGTTCTCAGATAATTGTACATGTATTTGCGATCTATGCAGATACATCCTCAGACCAAAATTATACTCTCCAAATTCCAACATATGAATTTACCAAGAAAAGACCTCGTTGTGGAGATAGACTTCTTCAACGGAATACCCTGTGCCAGCTCCACTAATAATACTGGCCTAAAAATCGCTCATCACAGAATTCACCGACCTCCTCATACTAGGACTTCCGCATGTAACAACCAAGTTCCTCCTGAGTAATTTGTCTTCAAGTGACCTCATCAAATATTCGACATTAGGCTTCTCGTAAACTATTGAAATGGAAGGATGGAGCTTTCTCTTCAATCCGATCTCTTTATCAACTGGACACCTAACTAGGAAAAGGTAAATGCTGGCTCGGCTCCCTGCCAAATCAGCAAGACGCACAAGCTCTTTTTCTGCCCACGCAAAATCCTCCGTACTTTTTACGATCCAAAACAAATCAACGCTTTGTGTACTTTGGTCGTCGGCTGCAATTTGCTTCAAGTATGGAATTGTGGACGAAATTCCGCTTCCTGTGGCCATTAGAATTACACGGTCAAACTTGGAAGCATCTCTGCTGGTTCCTCCGTAAGGACCATCGACAAAAGTTTTGATCTTCACCTCCAGCTGATCAAGAAGTGCGTGGAGCTTTTTCGTCATCCCTCTCCGAGGCATAATGATGAATTTCAATTGCTCATCATCCACTATACTGGCAATGGAAAACGGGTGATTTTCCATTACTCCCAACGAAGGAAAACGAAGAAAGCAATGCTGACCCGCTTTCCATTTCAAACCCTTCACGTTATCAATTGTAACCTCAAAAAGATTTTCAGACAATTTTGTGAGCGTCGCAGACCGTGTTCTGGCAAGTCCTGAAGTCACAATACGACATATCCACTGAGCGGCCCAAACGGCTAAGGTAGCCCACATGTAATCTTGCATGTCTAACTCATCATATACATGATAGGTGAGAGATGCAAAAAAGCCACATCCCATGATCCAATGGAAATGAAACGACAACTCGTACATGACTTTCCTGATTTGCTTTTTGAAACATACACAAAGGAGAATAAAAAATACTAGAGGAGCAATTCCTGACCAGTATGCCTTATCTTCAAATGCAACTGCAAGATTCGAAGCCCCTCCTTCGGCCAAGCTCTGATAAATAAATGGAATAGTATGCACAAGAGCAAGTACCAAGGAGAGAACTGACACGAACTGGTGTATCCAATTCAATTTCTCATAGCCGATTCCTGACAAATAGGAAACGACGCTTGATTTTCCCGAGAGAGAGAATATGAATGGAATGAGTGCGGTGGACATGATTCCTGCTCTGATAGCTAATGGAGGAGACCCAAAGCCCAAGCATCCACGATACCAGAAGTGGGGCACGAAACAATAGCACAAGAGAAATCCAGAGGAAAAAAAGGCAAAAATTGCATTTCCCAAAATTTTCGGGAACAGAAAATATATCCACAAGCACAGCTGGTGTTTGCATGTATCCAAAGAGTCGACAATAGGCAGTGATGACAAACACACAAAACTTTCCACAAAGTTCGTGGCCTCTTTCGAGTGTCTTTTATCGACAAACTGGAACTATATGTTCTTTAAAAGTACAACAAATATCGTTGCTGCGGCAAAATACACTGTCACCTTTCCGTAGAAAGTGTTACTGGCCCAAGGAATTGCGGCTTGCGATTGATCCATATACGTCATGTATAGATCTGAAGCACTATCTGCAACGCAATCAAGGTCATTGTAACTGACGGTCATTTGAAATTGGCTAGAAAAAGACTATTTACTGCAAATGAAGCCAACCACATTACGTTTATATGCCTCTAATTGGTTTCTAGGGTGTTACCTTAAAATGCTCATACGAGCATTTTTATGTGATTATTATATTGTGCACTCCTACAATCTCTACACTGCAACTCTGCGTTGGAATGTAACGTTTCTCTAGAAGTATTCACTTTTGATAGAATATTAACACACAAATGAGGTACTTGAGTGCTGTTAAATTTTAATAAACTTTAATTATTCATCTTTTTCAAGCGAGTTCTCAGTGTTTGGAAGACTCTGTGGAACATGTTAATTTGCTCCATTGCCTCTTTTGGCCGTCCTGTACGAATATCGCGAAATCATTAACTCAGCAGGAATGATCTTAAGGCAGGACAATACAGACAAAAATATGCTCACGCTTCTTCTCTAGGTTTCCAAAGAAATCTCCAAAAGACCTCATTTGTAGAATTTTATTTGTGCTCTCTTGCCTCCTTGCTAGTGCTCTCGAGACCCAGTTCACGTTAATTTTTGACCCCAGTTTTCTATCTTTTAGTCAACCGTCTTTTAACTAGCTAGATTTATCTTATCACCTTGTTGAAAAGAGCTGGATTTCAAATTGCAGATCCCTGTAGGTGGTTTCAATGCTCTTCCAACATCTTGGTTTTGGAATAATGCTATTTCTAATTTTTCCGATACCTTTTTCAAAACTTTACTTTCACAATATACTTCTCAATTTTTATTTTTTCCACAAAAGTGCTTCTCAACACGGAAATTTCATGAACACTAAAACGATCACTTCTTTCAGAATGCTCCCCTTTTCACCTGTAAATGAAGATCAATAGGGCCCGAAGCATTTGTCTCTATCAGTACCCTCAGCAGCGAGAGACAATAGACCTTTGCCATTGTCAATCACTATACATCTGTATAAAGTGGCCGACTGCCCTATTAATTTAGAATGGTGAGGATTCATAACAAGCGGTGTTCTTTCCACATCTACTGAGTTTATGTTTCCGTCACACGACTCCATATTTCTCCAAGTACCTTAAGCCAGAGCAAACGGGAGTGAATATAACAAAGTGTGGAACCGTTATCGCAACCTCGCGTGGCTTCAAGCGAAAGAGGTACTGATGTGCACATGTCGCATAGCTCATGGAACCCCATCATAGTACTTCCAATTGCGTTCAAGTTCGTCCAAATCTCCAATATATTCCGCTGAATCAAAGCCCCTAGCTGGCATAAGTGTGACAAGTATATCTATTGACCGTTACACCCCAATTGCATCCGCTTACCCGTATCTAATTGCTGGTGGCAACCTATTAGCAGTGTGAAGCTAGGACTATCCGCTGGATTCCATCTATTTCCAGGGTTACAATGAGCTTGACATACGTGACTATCTTCAATGCACACAATGGACATTCCTTGAAGGTCCCCAAACCGGTCCGTTTCCATAATCTTCAGAGCTTCAAAGAATATTTGGTAGAAACGTTCTCAAACCACATTTTGGATCAACCTGAAACAATATTTTTGCTAACGTCGTTTGGAATTAAGTTCAACTTTCAGATAATTAATGAGCTCAGTGAAATATACTTGTTCGATAAGCGCTTATTCAACCGAACCAACAATGACGAGATTCTAGGGAAATATCTACAGCAGACTGAAGACAATCTCTACAGGCTTCTTGAGCCTAAATTATTTCTACAACTATCCCCAAACGAGAAATCTCTTTCCCCAAAGGAGCTCTCTAGCAAAATCCTGCTTCTTGGTCACCGTTCCAAGGAGCATGTTGATAAGTTCACGAGTCAGATAAACGTGATTTTCAAGTCCTTCAACATAATCCTTCAATTCATTGCTAACTTGATAAGAGGAACAGAGAAAAATGTGAATAACCATCTTAATTATGTGAAGTTACTCAATACCAAATCGCTTCACAACTCTTGGAAAACTCATTACAAAGAGCTTCGTATGCTCTCCGCTGTCACTTTCAAGAAAGATAAACGCTGTCAGATCCATTTAGCCAACTATTTGAATGAGACTAAATTGGCAGAGAGTGCTACTGAGGTTGGTAAGATCTTACCCGAAGTCGTTAAAATCTTCAATGGTTTCTTGACTTCATTAAACGAAGCCAATGAAGAAAAAAATGGCGTGGAAAAGCGTATCGAGCTTTTACGAAGAGACTCTATCGAAAGATTCAAAGAATTTGAGCTGTCAAGATCTTCTAGCCTCTCCAGATTTGAAATGCTTGCAAAAGAAGTAGCGTCTAATCCTGCCCTTTTGAATGACGACAGAAAGGAGAATATTTTAATTGAGGCTGAAGAGGTGTATAATCACTTGTCTTCGTTTGCAAACTTCAAAAAGGCTATTTCAAGTGAGGCTGTTTTGATTTTCCATAGCGTGGCCAAAATGCAGATGAGCATGATAGGAATCAAATCGGATATGAAATCTATCATGAGCGATAACTCTGCAAATAATTCTGTCCAAGGCTGGAGGGAGTCATTAATCGAAAAAGATGCCATAACAAAAGTAAGAGAAGCGGAAAACTTGCTCTCATTGACTGTTGATTTGCCGTTACTCTTTGGATTTATATTGATCGAAAAGAGAAGGCAATATGAATGGTATGATTTTTTTTCGAAGGGCGTGGTTTCCAATGTTCTGGAACAACTCACGGGGATTATTGATCACGAGAAAATGTTTCAGAAACTATGGATTAAAAAGTTCGGGAATTTTATCAACTTAATCGACGCAAACAGCAGTATGAGGGTCCAAGTGCCATCTATTGACCTAACTTTGGTCAACGGTGACAATAGATTTAGGCAGGATTCTATATTTGCCATATTGGGTGATGTGGAGATAGAAAGAGATGACATCACAGTGTACATTGATAATATTCGGAAACATCGTTTTGCGAACAATACAAAGTTTGCTACTCTATTGGAGAAAAATTTCAAGGACTTGGTATTTTCTACCGAAACGTTGAAAAAACTCACCAAAGCAGTCTCAAATCTCAGTTCGATCACGTTGAGTGAGCATAAGGAAGTAGCTCTTGGTACGTCTCAGAGCCATATAGGGGGTGAGAAGAGCAACATTGAACAAGATCTGGACTTAAATTTGATCAAAGATCTACGTCACAGAATTCGGAAACTTGAAGACTTATTACATCAGCAACAATATTCCAACCTCTCGAATTGGCCAGTGATCAAGGGCCCAGAAAACAGATCTGTGGATAATAACATGAGCATGCTACTTGCATCCCCAGCGGGCAAAAGCGTGATAGATCCGACACAACTCTTGAAAGGAAAGCCAAAGCACCTTGAGGACTCGAACGGAAAGAAATTTAAGCCTCTTGACACATCCGCTACTATTGATAAGCATTTGGATAATATCCGTCTTCGGAAGGAGAATGCTGAATTGGCTTCGTCGAACGAGCGTTTGCGAGAATCCAACGACAACATCAAAATTGAAATTAGTGCACTCAAAACCGCTCTTGAAAAAGAGCAAAAGAGAAACGAACAAATTCAAGCTGATCACACAAATGTGTTGGTTGATACAGAAGCTCAACTCAAGGGGTGCATTGACTCGCAGTCGAAAATAATTGAATCTCAAGCGGGTGAATTGGAAAATATAAAACGCAGATACGAAGAGCAGACGAAGAAAATGACTGAGCTTCAAGACCAATTTCAAGCGGCTAAGGAGCAGAAGGAATCAAGTTTAGCAAAACATGAGATTGAAAAGGATTCGTGGAACGAAGAAAGAAGCGAGCTTCAAACTCAACTTCGCGAACTTCACAGAAGATGTGACAACATGAAAGATCAGTCAAACACAAATCATGAACTTTCGCAAGAGATTTCTGATCTCACTGCAGAGCTAAGCGATTTGAGAACATTCAAAACTGAATTGCTTTCCAACATGCAAGCAAAGGAGACAGAATTTTCCGATGAAAGAAGCGGTCTAGAAAAACGCATTAAGAGCTTAGAAGAAAAGCTTGAGGCAAACGGGGAAGACTACGAAAACTTGATGGAGATCACTCAAACGAAGCAAAACCATTTTGAGAGTACAATTGCACAGTCCATCAACACTGTGAGAAAATTATATTTTATTATTATTCAGCTTATGACCAACAACTACAAGTTTGTTGAGGAGTTTTGCTTAGTCCTTGAGTCGATGGGACTTCTTTTGGTGAAGGAAATGAATTCTGAAACAGAAGCCATAGAATTCAGAATCAAAAGAGTCAAAGGCTTAAAGTCCAAGAGAGGGGAAAAAGACGACAATGAAGCCTCAATCTTCAAGTCCCAGCACGTTCAATCTAGTGTTATTAACGAGCTCGAACACACTATGTCGTGGACACATACTGTTGAACTGCAATTGAAGACTGAGCTTCACTTTTCGGAAGACAAGGATAAAGATGGTACTATTAACGAGTATGACCAGGAAATTAGTTCATTGCTTTCTGTTTTTGACCAGTACTTCTCAGATGCAAATGGGGTGGTGTCTCCATTTGAAGAGTTTTTGCAGGCAATTTCGTTCAATGGAAGTATCCAACTAAACAGTGCTGATTCAGGTGATATTCAAGGGGACGAAATGTTCTTTTTGAAGGCAATTTCGAAGAGATTTAGTGATGTTGAAGGTTTTGCCAAGAAATTGACCAAGGAGGTTAAGAGCAAGAGCCACGAGAGATCGAAATTGATTGAAGCGTCGAAAAAGAAGATTGCAGTGAACAACTTCGAGGAAGGAGACTTAGTGCTTTTCCTTCCTACTCAAATTGAACGCAGCTCTGCTTCTGTGGACGAGGAGTATATCACTCCCTGGACAGCATTCAATATCGATGCCCCTCATTACTTTTTGGATATCGACAAAAAGGAAAACTTTGGTGGGGGAGAATGGTTTGTGGGGCGGATTACTGGTATCGAAAGCCGCGAGGTTACCGAAGCAAACGTTCACAACAAGGAAGAAAACCCCTTCTTCTTGAATGTGAGCACGTCGTGGTTCATGGTGCAAACGACATAGTAACAGAGGCAAAGGTACATGTTTTACGGTCTAATGAAATATGTGTATAGTACAGGTAGGATATAGTGGGAACTATTCTGGGACATTGTCAAACAAGTAGGAGACACTTTCACCGTTGTGCAATCTTCTGATTGCTTCGGCGAGGGTGGAACTGATATCCAATAGTTCAAGCTTAGGGCAAGCCGCCAACTTATCGTCCAACGGCAAAGAGTTTGTGCACACGATCTTGTCGAGTCTGGACTTGTTCAACTTCTCGATCGCATTACTGGAGAAAATACCATGGGTGACAATCGCCACGACTTTTTGTGCTCCATTGGACAAGAGCACATCTGCCGCCTTGCAAAGGGTACCGCAAGTGTCGGCAATATCGTCGATCAACAAGCACAACTTGTCGGAAACATCACCCACCAACACCATCTTGGACACCTCATTGGCCTTTTGTCTCTCCTTGTGGATCAAGGCAAAGGGAACATCCAACTTATCTGCTATGTACGCCACTCTCTTGGCTCCTCCAGCATCGGGCGACACGATGGTCAACTGGTCTGTAGCATAGTTCTCTGTGATGAATCTCAACGCACTAGGTTCCGCATATAAGTTGTCCACTGGAACACGGAAAAAGCCCTGGATCTGCGACGCATGCAAATCCAACGTGATGACGTGGTCACAGCCAGAAGTCTGCAACAAGTTGGCGATCAACTTGGCAGTGATGGGCGCTCTGGATTTGTCCTTCTTGTCTTGTCTGGCGTAGAAAAAGTTGGGGATCACGGCGGTGATTCTTCTGGCTCCTCCGGTGCGGCACGCATTAATTAAAAGGAGAAGTTCCATCAAGTAGTCGTTGATGTCATTTTCGCCGAATCCGGTCTGGATAATGTAAACGTCGTCATCTCTTACCGATTCTCCCACTGCAACGGCGGTTTCCTTGTTACTGTACTGGAACGCGCCAACTTTGGACACAGGAATAGCCAAGCGTGTGGCTATTAGTTCCGAGAGTTTTCTATGGGAGTTTCCCGAGATGACTCGGATGGAGTTGGCGGGGGAATGCATTGGTGGAGTAGAGAAGACCAGGATAATTTTTTGTGCGCACTGCACGTGTATCACCGTGGTGATAGCGACGAGGCAGGATTAGAGTTTTTATTTTGTCTTGTCCCCAAACCTACTCGGATTAAGAAAAATATCAATTATGCGAATCCATTCGTAGGACATGACTAAATGCAACGTAATTATAGAACTGAAAGAACGGCGCCGTCTAACCTAGACTAAAGCGGCCGTTGGCTCCAAGGTCAATTACAAATCGGTAACACAACCCTTGGATGCGTCACTCACCAAAAGAGAGTACTTGCGCAAAGTACCTCTGGTGTATCTTGGAGCAGGAGGGGCCCACAGCTTCTTTCTCTCCGCCAAAACCTCATCGTCCACCAACAAGTCAATGATGTTGTTTTCCGCATCAATGACAATGACATCGCCATCTTCCACCAACGCGATCGGACCTCCGGCAGCAGCCTCAGGCACAATGTGACCAATCAAGAAGCCGTGCGAGCCGCCGGAGAATCTGCCGTCGGTCAACAACGCAACGTCCTTACCCAAACCGTAGCCCATCAACGCAGAAGAAGGCTTCAACATCTCTGGCATACCTGGACCACCCTTGGGGCCCTCGTATCTGATGACACACACGGTCTTCTCGCCCTTCTTGATCTCGCCGTTCTCCAACGCAGTGATAAAGGCGTGTTCCTCGTCAAACACACGGGCCTTACCCTTGAAGTAGGTACCTTCCTTACCGGTGATCTTGGCCACACACGAGCCAGGAGCCAAAGTACCCTTAAGAATCTGCAAGTGGCCGCTGGGCTTCAATGGGTTAGACAATGGTCTGATGATGTCCTGGCCCTCAGGCAAACCAGGCAACTTCGCCAAGTTCTCCTTGATGGTCTTACCGGTGACAGTGTACTGGTCACCGTCAATCAATCCCTCGGCCAACAACATCTTCATCACCGCGGGCGTACCGCCCACGGTCTGCAAGTCGGCCATGACGTACTTACCGGAAGGTCTGAAGTCCGACAACAAAGGCGTGGTGTCAGAGAGTCTCTGGAAGTCGTCCACGGTGATCTCGATGCCCACGGAAGACGCAATGGCAATCATGTGCAACACCGCGTTGGTGGAGCCACCGGTGGCGATGATGTAGGTGATGGCGTTCTCAAACGCCTTCTTGGTCATGATGTCCTTGGGCTTCAAGTCCAACTGCAACAAGTTCTTGATGGCTTCACCCACGGACGCACACTCCAACTCCTTTTCTTGCGACACCGCAGGAGCAGAAGACGAGTAAGGCAAGGTCATACCCATCACCTCGGCCGCCGACGCCATGGTGTTGGCGGTGTACATACCACCGCACGCGCCCGGACCGGGGCACGCATGTTGCACCACATCGATTCTCTGTTCCTCGGTGATCTGGTTGGACAAGAACTGGCCGTAGGACTGGAACGCAGAGATGATGTCGATCTTCTCTGGAATCTCCGCCGTGGCGCCGCACGAAGGCGAGCCGGGCAAAATGGTACCACCGTACACCATCAACGATGGTCTGTTGTGTCTGCCCATGGCCATAAGCACACCGGGCATGTTCTTGTCACACGAAGGAATGGCAATGGATGCGTCGTACATCTGCGCCATGATCAAGGTCTCGAACGAGTCGGCAATGATCTCACGCGACTGCAACGAGTACTTCATACCTTCGGTACCGTTGGTGATACCGTCGGAAACACCAATGGAGTTGAACTGCATACCTTTCAACCCGGCCTTGTCCACCGACGCCGTACACTTGTGGTTCAATTCCATCAAGTGCATGTTACATGGGTTTCCACTCCACCAAACAGATCCCACTCCGACCTGGGCCTTGTCCATGTCGGCCTTGGTGAATCCAGTGGCGTACAACATCGCTTGCGAAGCACCTTGCGACATATCCTGGGTGACGACGGACGAATATTTGTTCAAGTTGTTTTCGTATCTGGCAGCAGAAACAGAGAATTCTCTGGCTTGGGCAACAAGGCGCTGCTTGGCCCCGACTTTCTGGAAAAGACTCATTACTGCTGGGGACTATGAGCGTGTCTGAGTTTTAATAATTTTTTTTTCAGTGACTCAACGCGGACTCATTCCGGTACCGGGCAACCAGTGTCCAATAGGCCGGAGGCCAAACGTAATGCCACGGCATCATGTGATCTCAGAGCGTGATATGTGTCACGTGTAGATAGCAGAAGCGGGCCGGTAGTGGAGTAGACCCTCCGGGAGAAGAGATTTGGGGGTTATCTGAGTAGCAGGGTTTCGGCGGCACTAGCTGGTGTGTTGGATTATGTACAAGGAGAAACAGCACCACTATAGCAGAAAACGACGCTTTTGCCCTATGTGGCACTTTCCTTTTTCCGCATGCGTTGCTTCTTAAGCAAGGGAGAGCGCAGGTAGCGAGTGTGTACGAGCACTAGTCGGTATCAGTCCAAGTATTATACCACCACCAAAACCAGAACAAAACCACCGTCACAACCAGAAACCAGGTCAGTACCACAACCAGAAACCAGGGTCAGTACCAGCTTATACCACCCACTGAGTAAACACCTCCAGAGTAAACCAGTTAGCCCCATTCCCGAATTAATGCCGGTACATGGGACATCCAACCCAGGGTGTCCGTACCCTATTCGAGAGTTTTGGGAGGAGCCCGACTCGGACTTTCGTGACAGCGCCAGCTTGGTTTCCAACGCGGCACAAAGACTAGTGGAGATGAATTTGGACGGTTCTACGTCCAGAAGATCCCGACGCAGAGAGTCCAGGCAAGCCAGGCAATCTAGAGGGCCTAGAGATTCTAGAGGGTCTAGAGAGTCCAGAGATTCTAGAGGGCCTAGGGAGTCCAGAGAGCCTAGAGAGTCTGGAGAATCCAGAGAGTCCAGAGAGTCAAGAGAGTCCAGAGAATCCAGGGAGTCTAGAGAATCCAGAGAGTCTAGAGAATCCAGAGAGTCAAGAGATACTACAGCAAGGCTGTCGCGATCTGCAGAGTCCCCGACCGGATCCTCACCAGCGGAGGCTCGCCGAAACAGACCCAGATCTGGTGACGACAGAAGAGGCCGAAGAGAACGCACGCGGCGGCCCCCCAGATCGCAGAGAAAACGCACAGCAGAAAGCGAAACCACAGAACCAGCTCGCACAGCAACACAAACCACCATCCGCGTGAGGCATCCGCTGGTGTCTGGACCGCACACCTCCGCTGAAAGCGTTGCGCTCGAGATCAGGGCGCTCCGCATTCTTGAATCGGCCGAAAGACTCAACAGAGCCACCACGTCGCCCATTGAAATCTACAACAACATGATCCGGCCTCCGCCACGAGACGAATACGCCGTGTGCAAAGAAGAAACCCCGCCCTATCGTGCGCAACTCCACCGGTACCTCGATCTCGTGTCGTACGACGAGCGGTTCTCGCCCGTTCTCCGCGTCAACCGGTACTTGGTCAAAGGCGAACACGACTTGCGCGGAGCCATCGAGCGGCTCAACCACTCCAACGTTTTGCCGAAAAGGACCAATCTCTGGGCCATTTCGCATGTGGACGACTCTGAGTACGAGCAAATGGTGCCTGCGCTCATTCCCGAGGAGCTGTACCGCCCAGGAGAGTTGTCGGGGTTCTAAACAGACGGAAGTGCCTTTGTTGACGCACAGACCGGGAAAAAGGGGGCGGAACGCCCGTTTTCGATTTTTGCTGTCGCTTTTGTAGTTATGCCGATTTGGTGCGCATCCACACACAATTTACAAATCCGAGTCTTCTGACTGGCTCCCGACGGGAAACAGAAAATCACAAACCTAATACACATTTATACCCATCGCTGTATTCGGGTTTGGCACCGCTCGGGTTTCTGCCCAAAGTAGTCTCCATGGTACCATTCTCTCCATCTCTGCCATCGTATGCCCTCCCTACGAGTGCGCGAGTAGAAAAATCACATAGCCGACTACTAGCACCACATGTCTGTTCCTGAAGGATTCACCAAAGTCACTGAAGATCTGCACAGATCCAGCGAAGTCATCAACTCCAACCCCTACGGCCCCAACCCGGCCGACTTCTTGTCCAATGTCAACTCGTTCCAGTTGATCGAGTCCACTTTGAGAGAGGGAGAGCAGTTTGCCAACGCCTTCTTTTCCACGGAGAAGAAGATCGAAATCGCCAAGGCGTTGGATGATTTCGGCGTCGATTACATCGAGTTGACCTCTCCTGTTGCCTCCGAACAGTCTAGAAAAGACTGCGAGGCCATCTGTAAGTTGGGGTTGAAGGCCAAGATCTTGACCCATATCAGATGCCACATGGACGACGCCAAGGTGGCGGTGGAAACCGGTGTGGACGGTGTGGATGTTGTTATTGGCACTTCTCAGTTCTTGAGACAATACTCCCACGGCAAGGACATGTCGTACATTGCCCAGTCTGCCATCGAGGTGATTGAGTTTGTCAAGTCCAAGGGCATCGAGATCCGTTTCTCGTCCGAGGACTCGTTCAGATCCGACTTGGTGGACTTGTTGAACATCTACAAGACCGTGGACAAGATTGGCGTCAACAGAGTCGGCATTGCCGACACCGTGGGCTGTGCCAACCCTAGACAGGTTTACGAGTTGGTGAGAACATTGAAGTCTGTTGTGTCGTGTGACATTGAGTGCCACTTCCACAACGACACCGGCTGTGCCATTGCCAACGCCTACACTGCGTTGGAGGCTGGAGCCAAGTTGATCGATGTGGCGGTTTTGGGTATTGGTGAGAGAAACGGTATCACCCCGTTGGGTGCGTTGATGGCGAGAATGATCACCGCCGACAGAGACTACGTGTTGTCCAAGTACAAGTTGCACAAGTTGAGAGACTTGGAGAACTTGGTGGCGGAAGCGGTGCAGGTGAACATTCCGTTCAACAACCCCATCACCGGTTTCTGTGCTTTCACCCACAAGGCTGGTATTCACGCCAAGGCGATCTTGGCCAATCCTTCCACATACGAGATCTTGAGTCCTTCTGACTTCGGTTTGACCAGATACATCCACTTTGCCAACAGATTGACCGGGTGGAACGCCATCAAGTCTCGTGTGGACCAGTTGAACTTGCACTTGACCGATGACCAGTGTAAGGAGGTGACCGACAAGATCAAGAAGTTGGGAGACGTGAGGCAGTTGAACATCGATGATGTGGATTCCATTATCAAGGACTTCCATGCCGATGTTTCTGCTCCAGCTGAGTTGGAGACGACCGCCGACGGCGCCAAGAGACAGAAGATCTAGTATGTACGCCAACGGGAATTGACTATATGTGTTAAGCTGTAGAACGGCGTATTGATGAATTTCAAGCGCCCCAAGAGAAGGATAGGTGGAGTCATACTAGTTCACGTGGGTCAAACTAGGTCAAACTAGCTCACGTGGGGCCAATTACGGGGATGTCAAAACTAGTTGTAGCATCTCGCTATTTAGTCTTTATCGATTGTGATGGTGGAAAAAATCACGCATCATGAGAAAAAGGGCAAGGCCCCCAAAGAAAATGCACATTCCCGTGCACGTCATTATCGCTTGGCGTCTTGTGCCCGAGTCTACCGTAATTCCAGCCCGGTATTCTTCTCTGTATAAAAGACACCCCACAAAGATGTTCAAAGCCGCAATTATTGAGCAGAGAAGCTCAATCTCAGAATGATGAGACATCCCACCCCTTGGTTCTTGTCTTTCTCCAGTTGTGGAGTAGCGTAGTGTTTCGTTTGCTGCTTGATAGTATGGGTCTAGTGCGGTTTGACTCAGACCGTGCTCATACCAGGAGTGTTTGTGTCGTTGTTAACAAATCGGTACAGATCTACCATTAAGTAAGAAATATACTTCACTCGGATGCAGAAGCCTCTTTTGGGGGACAATAGTGAAAGTTCAGGCGAGAAAAGGCATAAGCGGAACAACCAGTAACTGCTGATTTTGACGTGGAGAGATCGCGCAGTGCAATTCTATTAATATACACACGTGATTGAGCGGCCGTGTTGAAATAGTTAATGTGCAGGGATTAGCTACAACCAGAAGGGCAATTATTTAATTCAAGGGAAAGCCTATCCAATAGACCAGGTATAACTAATTGCTTGTTGTATGAGTCTTTTTGAGTTTTTGAGTTCTTGGTCTCCTTACAACATAAGAAGAATCCTCTCCTTATATAGACAAGATATGCATGTGATAAGTGAGCTTAGACTTTAACAGCCATTAATTAGCTTTTACAGCCACTTATTAAACCCATACATCTCAACAGGCCGTACCGGTCTACATCTACTCAAGTATATTACAGTTTAGGCTTACAACTGATATTTATCACTCAAACTTTTTTGTTATTTAACTTTCTCTTTCTTCTTTCTTTGATTTTGCTCTTGCTCGTACTCCTACTCTCACTCTCCTTCCTCGTCCTCTTCTTCGTCACTATCATCGGCCTGGATATTATACTTCTTTCTCTGGAAGTCCTTGATGTGGGCCTTATTTAAAAGATTCGCAAGGTTGACTAGAGTGGATTTCCGGCGCAGCAACTTCTGAGTACTGTGAGGCTTGCTATGTCTCAGACTGCTATCATCGTGCTGTCTATGTGTCAATACTCCTGCTTCTGCACTGTAAGACGAAGTTCTGCCTTCAGGGCTAACATTAGCTGGATGCTCACTAGTTCTAGGACCGATGTCATACTTTGCCGCCACCAACTTTTTGATTGCCCTCTCAACCTTGAGGGGCAAGGTATAAGGCAATGGAGAGTCTCTGGATGCTCTGAACAACGTGACGTTGGTGCAGTGTTCATTCTCCATCCGGAAAAACACCCATATAAATCTCCGCAAAAGCTCCGCAAGTGCAACACAGAAACTCGTGCCAGCCAGCTGCTGGAGTTGGCTGGAGAAAAACACGTAGAAGATCCATTGGAAACGCAAGATCACATCCAAAATCATGGCCGTGTAATAGTAGAGAGGCCTTCTGTAGAACAACTCGTCGCGCAAAAGAAAATGCTTCGACTGGAATTGGCCCAACGACCAATCCATGACAATATCCCAAACCGAGGAGAAGACGGAGTTGAGACAGGCGAAAACAATAAACGCAGCCTTTCCGGAAGGATCGCGGTTAATTCTCCAAACGCTGAGTAAGCAATAGTAAATGGCACTGATGGCATACTTGAGCATATTTGCCAAATGCGGGAAAGCGTCCCCAGAATCCATGTAACGCCGCACACATTGCATAAAACGCCAAATCGATGGAAGAGCACTGAGGAATCCCATTGCTCTCGAGTGACTGGATCCGCATCTAGAAGCAGAAGATGGTGTTCCTCCCCCCAAGAAGTGCTTCCATTCATTCCCGTACAAGCAAAAGAAAAATGCCAAATTTCCAAGCGAGTAGGTTAAGGAACAGAATATATCACCTAAGAAAAAGTCTCTGAACTCAACAGGATAAAATCCAGAACATAAGATTCTCCACATAGCAATCTGTAGCCACTGTCTGCTTATACCAAATATCTTGGATGTTGGGTTGAAGAATATAATTAGCATCACTCCAAGATATATGATGGGCCAATCACGCCCTGGGAACCGATTGGGCCAAAAGTTCTGGAATGAAAACCATCCAAATAATGCTAGAAGAGCAAATCCCACACTGGGGATGACAAAGAACTGCTTATAGTCCAAGGCAGTGGCAATATTGAACTCGAAGATGAACTTGTAATTGATCTTAAATTTCTCAAAGACTAGGAAATTGATGCCCATCAAAAGGAATGCCAAGTTCACCAAGAAAAACCCTCCCCAAATCTGTAATAGATACTTCCCTTCGGGTAAACTACCATCAAAGGTCTTTTCAAACGCTCTATAAACCGCAAGCACAAAAAGAGGAAGACCCACACCTAATAGAATACCAGTAAGAAACACAGACTTGTAATAGAGGGGTGGTCTAGCTTCTGCATTGTGGTATGTTGCACTCCGCAACTTTTCCAAGCTGTGCTTTCTATCAAACGATTCATTGCCAAAATGATCCAAGAACAAATCCTCGATGCGACTGGAAATGGTGTCCAAAACATTGCTTGTTTGGAAGTAGGAGTTGTTGTCAACCTTTCTCATGAAATTCTCCGAAATGTGGGCATTGAGCGCCTTATCATATTTCTTTGTGATTTTGCGGAACGCAGTCCGGTTCATCTCCTTGTAGGCTTTAGCCAAAGAAACAGCACGGTAGTGCTCAATCAACGCTTTTTTGAGCTGTTTCTTGGCGTAAAAGTAGGGAACGCCAAAGTGTTTCCTTTGCACGTAGTCTCTGTGGCGAGAAGTGTGCGCCTGAGCAGCCGTTGGTGGCTCCAGGCTATAGCTATGTACATCATCGTATTCCTGAGAATCGCTGTCAATCAGTTCGGAGTCGGCATTATCGAACGAAACACGCAACTGGCCGTTTCTGATTTGATTTTCCCGCAAATTCGGGTCAAAGAGGCTTTCGTCCGACCCATTAATGCTATTCAAGCTGAGCGAGTCTCGCAGGCCCCGAGTGTGCCATGTTTGCATGAATTTCGCCGACGGAAGAGTGGGAAACTCGTACTTGTCCAAACGTTGAATAGATTGCTTGACGGATCTGGTCCAGTGGGAAACAGATGAGTCTTTAGGTACAGCATTAGGAACCTGCGAAGTGTTCTGCCGTTTGCGGCCGCGGTGCTCTTTTAACTGGAAGAACTGGTCCTCCAACACCAAAAAGCGCTCATACACATCACGCTCCTTCTCCATAAAAAACCCATCGACCTTGGAAAGCTGCGCCGAAAGCCACTGCAAAAACGCGGATCGCAGAATCAAAAACTCTTCCTTTTTGTTTCTGGCAGATTTCATCAGGAGATTGAAGATCGAGGCTTTGCGCCGAGAAGATGCCTGGTCAATCGCGTCATGAGCAAAAGTGCCGGAGCCGAGCGATAGTTGAGGTATGGATCCTCGTTCATTTGCGGTGGATTCGAGTAATGGGGTAACGTCGGAGGTCTTATCTTCCACTAGCTGGCTGTGGAGAAACGCTACTTTCTTGATGTACTTTTTGCCCTCTTTGTAATTAACGTACTGGTCCATCCATTCTGGAATTGAGCCTTCAGTGAGGGACTGGCCAAACTTCATATAATCCGCTGCTTGGGTGAAGATGAAAGAAACGTGGATATATTAGCGTTATAGAATACGATTGCATATGCACACCCATTGTTCCCCACAAAGTTCCGTGATTTGCGCCCGGAAGTGGTGGGAATGGACCGGGGGCCGGAAATTGGGGACGAAACGAGAAAATCACGGGGAAACACGGAGAAGCGAAGGGTAAATTATGTGGGGGATCTTATTGCTAGCCCCAGTGTGTCAAAGCAACTGCGAAGGTGATTGAATACAGCCGCACACCCAATATGTGGAAATTTGCGCGAGAGAAAATGAGCTTGCGGAATGAAATTGGCGGTAACAACGATGGTATTTTTTTTTTTTAAGTGACGAGCTGCAATTGTGTGGTTAATGTTGCACTGTAGCTGTATACTGGCGCTCCTTTTTCGGAAATTAACCCAATGGCATAGACTGTGGTGGGAAATTCCATGCGTGGGATTTCTCATCAATTCCGCTCGGTGCTAACTTCTCACCGCAATTCAAGCCGAAGCGCGAGCCATATTCATTAATTATATACTAGTTCTCTAGAGTCGCACAGCCCAACATCTACTCTGGTCTAGGGCCACACCCTCTCCTGTGATGGAGTCTGCCAGGTCTGGGTAGTCCGAATGTACTTCATGTACTTCGATCTTGTCTACCTTTACAGCTCGTAGCGCACATAAAGGGCATCGATGAAATGCGGGTGCTTGATTCCCGGAGCCTTGGCGGCCTTGAAGCCCTCCACCGCCTCGCGCACGCTCCAGCCGCACTTCTCCACCAAGTAGCAGCAGATCAAAAAACCGGTGCGGTTGAAGCCATAGTGGCAGTGCACCGCCACAAGCAGGTCGGGGTCGGATGCCGAGCCGAGGATGTCGTCGACCAACTGTATGAAGCGGCGGATCGCGTTGTGGTCCGGCACCACCTTGGAAACCGTGGCACACTTGTAGTACTGGATACGGGTAAACGACTGCGGGCTGTAGGGCGGAATATCGGCGGAGATGTCCACCACCGCAATCAAGTTGCCGCGGAGCGTGGACTCGCGCGCCGGGCCGGAGAAGCGGGCCTCGAGCACCTGCGGCAGGTGGTGGGGGTCGCCCTCGCGCAAGGTCTTCATGCCCAAAAGCGGCGCCACGTCGTTTTTGCCGCGAGAAATGTTGTAGGAGACCGCCTGGGTCTTCAGCCACTTGAGCTCGTTCTTCAAGCCCCACTTGTCGCCGGAGATCTCCGCCTTCAACTTGAGCACCCACGCGGGCAGGAGATGGAGCCGCTCCGGGAACTTCAGCTCGAGCTGGTTCAAGATGATGCCGCTGATGTACTCGGGCTTGGCAAGAAGCAAAGAATGGCCTGCATTCTTCACCTTGGTCACATGCGAGATGGTCTTGTTGTAGTGCGCCGTGAGGTGGGCGTGGATGTCGTCCACCAGCGACACCGGCGTCACCCGGTCCTCCATGCCGCCAATCAAGAGCGTTTTCTCGTACACGTTGCGGTCGGCCGGGTTGTCGTTGTAGCGCGCCACAGCCGCCACCAACTCGCTGTAGGTGGCGCGCTCGAACCCGTCCACGTAGCGCAACACCACCCCCGTGTCCACGTCCATGTTCCACCGCAACTGCCGCACCTTGCTGTAGACGCTGGAGCTCTCGGGAAGCTGCCGCAACACGCTGGGGCTGTTCAAGCCCGCCAAGCGGTCCCACACGCGGAACTGGCGCACGACAAACGGGTGGTGGCGGAGCCATTTCACCACCGCGAGGGCGGACGCGGGCGACTGCCACTGCGGCGCGTTTTCCTCGCGGAGCGGCGGCGGGCAGAGAAGCACGAGCCCCTCCACCTTGCGCGGCGGCAACGCGTTGACGGTCTTGATCGCAAGGTGCGTGCCCATGGAGTGGCCCACTAGAAGCACCTTTTTCGCCGCGGGAATGTGCTGGCGGATGAACTCCTCCACCACCGCCACCACCGCGGCGGTGCGAAAGTCGGCCCACGCCATGGCCTGGACAGACGCCGCCACCGCGTTCTGGTCGCTCGGGGGGAGGCGGTGGTGCGGCGGGAACTGGATCCGCGAGTCGCCAAACCCGGGCAAGTCCAACGCGTAGAGCTCCAGGCACTGCGAGAGCAAGCCCATCAACGGCTCGAACTGCGACATCTGGCCGCCCATGCCGTGCACAAACACAATGGCCGGCGACTCGTCCACCTCGCGCACCACTGCGGGCGAGAGCGGCTCTTCCTTGGCAAAGTTCAGGAGCGGGTGCGGCGCGTGGAGCGCGTGGAGCGAGAGCGCATCCACCGAGAGCTCGGGGCGCGCCGAGAGATCGAGCGCCACCACCTGCGAGTACTTGGCCACAAACGCGCAGTCGTTGGGTTCTGTGGCGAGAATGTGGTGTTCCAAGCGGTTGTAGCCCAATGCGGCGGAGAGAAAGCTCCACCACTTCCACGGGAGCGACGCAGCGGCGCTTTGCTGGGCTTCTGCAAGCGAGAGGAGAACCGAGTCGGCGTGGACGCCCTCCAGCAGAGGCAGCAGCATTGGGGGGAGTAGTTGGAGTGGGTGGAGTTGGCCGACTGGGTGCAGGGATTAAGTGGGACGCCCTGTGCAGGCCAGCATGGAACGGAGAACGAGTGGAGTTGGCGGCGAGTTGGTGGAGTTGGCGGCGAGTTGGTGGAGTTGGCGGCGAGTTGGTGGAGTTGGCGGCGAGTTGGTGGAGTTGGTGGAGTTGGCGGCGAGTTGGTGGAGTTGAAGCGGAGTTGGAGTGGAGGGTGGGTTTGAATGTGGGGTCAGTGATGTCTATGCTATGTGCGAAGTAGTCGGCCATGCGACATTGCAAACTGTACATCGTGCAGTTGACGGTGACGGTGTGGTGGACGGTGTAGTGAATGGTAGATCGGGTGGTTGATCCAGAGATGGAGTATCCTGCGGCGATTTCTCTGCTAGGCCATGGCACGTCCTTCTGGAGTTTTTATTATATATTCGCTTTGTTCGTTTCCTATCATCCTGTCCTATCATCCTATCATCCTTATCCTATCATCATATTTATCCTATCATCCTATTTATCCTGTAATCCTATTTATCCTGTCATCCTATATATCCTGTCATCCTATTTATCTATTTACCCTATCATCCTATTTAACCTATTTATCTATTTATCTATTAATCCCATCACCTATCCTATTTATCCTATTTATCTATTTAACCTATTTAACCTATTTAACCTATTTATCATCCTATCATCCTATAATCCTATCCTATCATCCTATCCTATCATCCTATCCCATCATACTATCCCATCATCCCATCATCCCATCATCCTATATTCTAATAAATGGTAATTATCTCTATCTTTTCAACTGCCACATTTAGTACCCTCTTATCTTTCAATTAACTGTTGGTAGCTTTACTGATATTACTCTACCTGTCAAGATTATCAACGGCTAGAATTCATAATCAAATTACAAATATATCTTCTCTCTTCAATTAAAATTGTTTTAATTTAAAGTGTTAATAAGTCCCCAGTCTTTCCGCGGTAATGGCCCGTTGTGTATGGACCGCGAGTGAGTTGAAATGACCTTGGCACTGGTTTGCGCTTGTTGAAATGACATCCAGCCGAGGCGTTAAGAGCATCGCAAATTGCCATTTCTGCCTACGCAGAGAAATCGTATAGTGATGGGGCGGTGAAGCAACGCCAGCACGAGTACCGGCAGACACTGGGTGTCGCAGAATTAGTTACCACAACCGGCAAACTGCACTAGCCACCGCAATAGCCTCGGCCGCGAAACATCGTCCAAAACTATTCCTTTGTAGGCTGGCGATGAATACGGTGTTCCAGTGGAAACCACAATCGCTCAATCCCCAACCCACCAATCCCCAACCCACTCACCATCCATTCCTCCTGCACACAGCCCAGACCCGGATGCCACGATTCCACTCCAACCAACCAATCCACGTAAATACCACCAGTCCACTCAGCTCCCCTCCCTCACCCTCAATTTCCTCCCCACTCTCCTCCCCACTCTCCTCCCCACTGTCCATCCCCTCTTCAACTCTCTCTTCTCCCACTCTCTCCTCTTCCCACTCTTCTCCCCACACCCGCACCACTACACCTTCTCACTCACAAGCCAAGTCGCACTCCACCATGACCACGTGGAACTCGCACACCGGCTCGCTCGACGACTTTGACTTCTCGCTCGACCGCGCGCTCCGCTCCGCGTCCTCCACCTTCCGGCCGCCGCTGCGCCACAGCTCCACCGGCTCCGTGGCCATTCCGTTGCAGACGGTGGCCTCCGACGACGAAACCGACGCTTTTGCCGACGACAGCGCCAGCCGCCCGCTCATGCGGCCCACGGCCAGCACCCGCACACCGGAGCCGCCAGCAGGACCGCCGTCGTGGGCCGCGCGCTGGCGCCGCGCCGTGGGCTCGGCCGCGCAAGTGTGGGCGGTGGTCCGCGGCGAACTCAACCGCGAGGTGCACGGCGCCGGCGGCGCCGGCTTGGGGTCGGAGCGCTACGTGTCGCCGCGCAACACGTCCAAGAAGACGTTTGTGTCCAACGCCGTGTCCAACGCCAAGTACAACCCGGTGCTGTTCATCCCCGTGATCTTGTACCAGCAGTTCAAGTTCTTCTTCAACTTGTACTTCTTGTTGGTGGCGTTGTCGCAGATCATCCCCCAGTTGCGCATCGGCTACCTCCTGTCGTACATCGTGCCGTTGGCGTTCGTGCTCACCGTGACCATGATGAAAGAGGCCGGCGACGACATTGCCCGCCGCAAGCGCGACATGGACCAGAACAACGAGCAGTACCAGGTGCTCAACCGCCGCCTGCCGCTCACCCAGGACGTGCTGCTCGTGCTGGCGAAAAACCTCAAGGTCGGCGACTTGGTGCGCCTCCACAAGGACACCCGCGTGCCCGCAGACATGATCCTCCTCCAGTCGTCCGACGACAACGGCGAGGCGTTCATCAAAACAGACCAGTTGGACGGCGAGACCGACTGGAAGCTCCGCATCGCGTGCAACGTGACCCAGCCCATCTCCGACGTCTACCGTCTCGTCAACCACATCCTGCTCATCGTCGCCTGCCCCACAAAGTCCATCCACTCGTTCGACGGCAAGTTGATCTACCACCAGACCTCGGCCAACTCCAAAACAGTGCCGCTCACCGTCGACCAGACCTTGTGGGCCAACACCGTGTTGGCCTCCGGCACCGCCGTCGGCATTGTCGTGTACACCGGCGTGGAAACGCGCCAGCTGTTGAACACCACCATGCTGGGGGTGAAAACAGGCTTGTTGGAGCTCGAAATCAACAACTTGTCCAAGATCTTGTGCGTCACCGTGTTTGTGTTGTCCGTGGCGTTGGTGCTTGCCCACGGCTTCCCGCTCAAGGACTCGTGGTACATCGACATTCTCCGGTTCTTGATCTTGTTCTCCACCATCATCCCGGTGTCGCTCCGCGTCAACCTCGACTTGGCCAAGTCCGTGTACGCGTCGCAGATCCACCGCGACCACGAAATCCCCAACACCATCGTGCGCACCTCCACCATTCCCGAGGACTTGGGCCGCATCGAGTACTTGCTCTCGGACAAGACCGGCACCTTGACCCAGAACGACATGGAGATGAAAAAACTCCACTTGGGCTCCATCTGCTACGCGGGCGACACCATCGACATCGTGGCCGACTACGTGGCCCAGTCGTTTCTCGCGGACCAGAACGCGGGCCCGGCAAAGCGCCGCGACCTCCGCTCCAAGGTGTGCGACTTTTGCCTCGTGCTTGCGCTCTGCCACAACGTCACCCCGACCGAGGAGGACGGCGTGGTGACGTACCAGGCGGCGTCACCGGACGAAATCGCCATCGTGAAGTTCTGCGAGAGCGTTGGCCTCTGTCTCTACAAACGCGACCGCACGTCCATCACCCTCATCCACATGTCGTCCAACCAGCAGTTGCACTACGAGGTGTTGTACAACTTCCCGTTCAACTCCGACACCAAGCGCATGGGTATTGTCGTGCGCGACAGCCAGACGGACGAGTGCTGGTTCATGCAGAAGGGCGCCGACACCGTGATGACCAAGATCGTCAACACCAACGACTGGCTCGAAGAGGAAACCAGCAACATGGCGCGCGAGGGCTTGCGCACGCTCGTGATTGGCCGCAAACGGTTGAACGCCACGCTCTTCCGCGATTTCGCCCAAGAGTACGAGGATGCGTCGTTGCTCATGCACGGGCGCGAGGCCGCGATGCAGAAGACCATCTCCCAGTACCTCGAGAGCGACGTGGAGTTGCTCGGGTTGACCGGCGTGGAGGACAAGTTGCAGAAGGATGTGAAGCCGTCGATCGAGTTGTTGCGCAACGCCGGCGTCAAGATCTGGATGTTGACGGGCGACAAGGTCGAGACGGCCAAGTGCGTGGCCATCAGCGCCAAGTTAATATCGCGCGGCCAGTACATCCACGAGATCACCAGGTTGTCGCACCCGGACGCGGCGTTGGCGCAGTTGGACCCGCTCTACGCCAACCTGAACTCGTGTCTATTGATCGATGGCGAGTCGTTGGCGGTGTACATGAAGCACTTCTCGCGCGAGTTTTTCGACGTGGCCATCCGGTTGCCGGCGGTGATCGCGTGCCGGTGCACGCCGCAGCAGAAGGCCGACATTGCGCTCGCGATCAAGTCCATCACCGGCAAGCGCGTGTGTTGCATCGGCGACGGCGGCAATGACGTCAGCATGATCCAGTGCGCCGACGTGGGCGTAGGCATCGTGGGCAAGGAGGGCAAGCAGGCGTCGCTCTCGGCCGACTTCAGCATCGACCAGTTCCACTTCCTTCTGAAGCTTTTGCTCTGGCACGGCCGCAACTCGTACAAGCGCTCGGCCAAGTTGGGCCAGTTTGTGATCCACCGCGGGTTGATCATGTCGGTGGCACAGGCCGTCTATTCCATCTCGTCGCAGTTTGAGCCGTTGGCGTTGTACCAGGGCTGGTTGATGGTGGGCTACAGTACGCTCTACACCATGGCGCCGGTGTTCTCGTTGACGTTGGACATCGACATTGACGAGAAGCTCACCAAGTTGTACCCGGAGCTCTACAAAGAGCTCACGTTGGGCAAGTCGCTCTCGTACAAGACATTTTTCATGTGGGTGGCCATCTCGTTGTTCCAGGGCAGTGTGATCCAGTTGTTGGCGCAAAAGTTCCAGTCGCTCAGCCAGCAGTCGTTTTTGGCCATGGTCACCATCTCCTTCACCGCGCTCGTGTTCAACGAGTTGATCATGGTGGCGTTGACCATCAACACCTGGACCAAAACCATGGCCAGCACCATAGTGGTGACCGTGATGATCTACATTGGGCTGATTCCGTTTTTGGGCGACTACTTCGACATGCACTACCTCACCAGCGTGAGTTTCTACTGGCAGACCTCGCTCGCGCTTGCAGTCAGTCTCTTGCCTGTGTGGATCGTGCAAACCGTGAACCGGAGATTGAGACCTCCCTCGTATGCCAAGGTGCAGCAATACTAAGTTGGGAACGACGCGCGGATTATATACACATAACGCGACCAGGTACGACTGTGGGTGCGCGTCAGTCGCATGCATCCACACTTGGGACTGCAGACAGCCGGCGATGTTGGGGTTGGGCTATATGCGGTAACAGGCCGAGACTCGGGCCTCGCCGCAATTGCTGCTCCGCCAGAAATCCCGGCCCCGAATTGTGCCCAGCAACAGCCGCCGGTGCCAGAGTCCCGGCCCTGAAACCCACAAACAGCAGCGCCCTCGCCATCGCCTGCCGCAAAAGGAAACACCTGCTGCCCCTCCCTAACCAACAAAGAAAAAAAAATCACCTTATTACACGGACTGCACATGGAGCGGCTGAATTCTGTGGCTGCGAAATCAGCCTGCACACTAATAACCCACACCTGACATTATGGCACCACTTTGTCGCCTGCCCGTATATAAAGAGACGACACTGCCGTTTGTGATCTCATCATTATCGAAAAGCACACTCACACCGGTCTGCGACTTTGCTTCCCTAACAACTAATAGCGCTTTTCTCCCCTGCTTCGCTTCTGCTGCCTTTCTCGTTACCACCACAAACGCTTTGACCATGTACGCCAGTCTCACCACTAAAACCTCGCTTTTGACCCTCAGCTACTTGGCGGTTTCCACCACAGTGCCATTCTTGTTGTCCTACAAGGAGACCCAGGGCAACTCGGTGTACACCAAGGGACATCCCAGCACCAGATCGCTATTCAACAAAATCTAAGCGGGAACAACACGGCTCTTCCGAGTCCAATGGGAAGGTTTTGGTTATGTTGGTACTTAATGAATAAATTGCATGAATGATTTTACACGTGTAGAACCCGTACTCGTAACGCGTGTGGCGCAGAAAAACACGTCTGAAACAAACACGTCTGGAACGAGTTTATGCGTGATGCAGATATCTGAACGCATACGAGTACGATACATATGTTGAGGTATTGCCGTATCGGCCAGATCCTGGAGGTACGGATGGATGTGATAAGGTTTGGTTTTGATCTGGCTTGGTCGGTTTTGCTGGTTTGGCTTCTATTGTTTAATTGGTTTTTCAGGTGGTTTTTGGTCTTTCGATTGGTTTTTGGTTTTTCATTTGGTTTTTCATTTCGTCGTTCTTCTCTCCTCCCCAACGGAATGTGATTGCTGGATTCAATTGATTCCCTATGATGTCATTAGACTCAGTTCCTGTATTTCTAGTTCCGGCTGTGTTTGTTTACCTGAGAGTGTATCCGCTTCTCGAATGTGCTCCCATACAGTAGCTTACTCAACTTTAGTAATATCAGGAGTTTGCAATTAGGACTAGAAGTGCTTGGCGCTTAGTATTATCAGTAGGGATGAGCGAAAAAAGAAGAGTGTTACGTTTTTCTCTTTGTGTTTTTCATGTTGGCGACTTTACTGCCTGTTTCTCGAATTCGGTCCGAATAGCCTAACTATACGTCAAAACACGAGATGGAGGGCGTACATTTGACTTTAAAGACCGAATGATCCTTTGTTTGAAAGATTATCAAGCCATTCTAAGTGTAAGGAATATGGGGCAAAGTCTTTTTTTGAATTGAATGCTCCACAAAGTCATTTGCCGGGGCCACAGACACAAACACCGCACCCGTACACCCGAGCAAAAACACTAAAAACAACCTTACATCTCCTTAGAACACCCGTGCACCGCAGTATTCAATGTGGTTATCGTAAATCTCTATGTCAACATCAATAATTTTTATTGCCACCTCGATTAATACAATAGTTGCGATTAAATAGTGTTAATTACAAGGACAACTTGCAGTGAAGTCTTTTATATATACACATATACATTCTATATTTATATAAGTAAAAGAATCGTCGCTACTTTCGGAACCTCACAATAAGACCGCCGTTAACGTGCTTTTTATAATTACACCATAATAGTGAAATTATTTATTGAGTGTTATTAATTGACTCGTTAAAGAATAAGAGGAAGACAAAAACTCCTTGCTGTTGATGAGTTGTTCGTACGAAGTAGCAAAAAAGAGGACGAGCTCGCGTGCAGCGTGGGCAAGAATGAAAGTTGATTGTAAATTTGTTAAAAACGGATCTGGAGAAATTGCTTCCGGATCAGTTTCCAGAGTGGATTCTGCATGACTTGTAGCACACAAAATCTATCAAAAATACTACTTTTTGAACTGCCGCAATAATTCCACCTCTTCAAACTCCAGCCGTTTCCTACTTCTTCGTATTCTGGCAGTTTCCTACTTCTTTAAACTCTAGCCGTTTCTGTACTTCTTCAAACTCTAGCGGTTTCCTACTTCTTCAAGCTCTAACACAATCTCTCGCCCTTTATCCTCTCCTCCACCAATACCCTAAAAACTACACGAAGTCTAGGCTTCACACCTCCTTTTAAACGAAGTATATTCTATGTACATGCACTACTTGTTCCACGCCGCATTCTCCACCAACAGCTTGGCAGACTTCAAGCCGGAAGCCACATCGTAGATGGTCTGCTTCTGGGCCATATCCAAGTCACCGTTCTGCATCAACTGCGCCGCGGTGAACACCGACGAAGCCACAGGCTTCTTGCCCAAATCCACCTGGTCCACTTCTCCCTTGACCACTTTTCTGATTCTGTCGCCAAACTTGGCCACGTCCACCTCCAACGTGTAATCCTTCTGCAAAAGGAACTTGTTGCCGGTGAAAGAGCCGTCCAACTTGTCGATAATGGACTTGGGCAACTTGTATGGGTACTTGGACTCAAGCAACGTTTCCTTGGCCACCGCCGCCACCCGGGAGGTCGTACACGTGGTCAAAGTGGTTGGCTTGCCGTAGAAAAACGTTTCGCCGGAGATGGAAGGCTTCAAGGAGCCCGCAACCAACTCCTTGCTGACAATAGGTCCGTCCACGGGAGTCTTGGGTGTTGCCGCGCGCTTTCTGGCCACCTGGGGCTTCTTTCTGGGCGCAGCGGTCTTGGTCTGCGGGGTTTGTCTCTGTCTGGCGCCGGCATTGCGCGATTCAGGGTTTTTGGCGGTTCTGGGCTTGAAGTTGGACTCGTCCATCAACTTGAAGGTGTTTCTGCTCAAAGGATGATCCTTGACGGCGATTCTGGTTCCTTCGTGCACAGGAGCCTTGGCACGCACCCCCTTCTGCTGTTTTGGGGTCCGTGGGGCCTGTTTTTGAGTCTGTTTCTGCGATTTCTGAGCCTTTTGTGCTTCAGTCTTGGTGTCGTTCAACTTCATGGTTCTGGCGTTGATGGTGTCGATTCTTTGCATCAAATCGGACAAAAACAGCGCGCCGTTTTGGCTGGGCCCACTGGAGTAGCAGCGGAGCCCGCGTGTCAAAGTGCTGGTTCTTGTGAACATGACGGTTACTGTAGGAAGTAGAGACTTTTTTTTTTCTTCGCCAGAGCGCGGTGTGCACACAGCCGCTGGGTGGGTTCACTGTAATCACCGGGAAACTCCACACAGAGAGGGCGAGGGCGGAGGAGAAGGGTACGGATATTATTTAGAGGGAATGACCCCTTAATGTCCACCCTGCGCAATTTTGGAGAATCGGGGTTTCTTTGTGTTTGGGTGCAAATTCGCACCAGTAGGTAATGCGGGAATGGAGAATAGTGCGAGTTATAAATTAGGTGGATTGGAAGTCTGCGAATTGAGCCAATTGAGAAAAATTAGGAGAGAGCGGGCAGCTGGGCGAAAAATACTAGGGAGAGTGTGAATGTGACGGAGATGAATGTTACTCCATAGTTCTTACCACCAGATGTGTGTGTATGTCTATATCTATGTAGGTCTATATGTATATACGTATAATAACATGTACGTATATATGTACGTATGTTGGAGTAGTACAAGCGTCCGCATCCACATTGAAATGTGAGCGATCGGTGCATCAGTAACAGAACAGTCCAAAAGTCAAGAAATGCCAAATGCATGGAAAATCATCGTAATCACCCAAACAAATGGTGCGCACCAAAGATCAGCAGATGGGTTGATTCTAGCGAAAACGCAAAATAAAAATGAATCTCCGAGAAATCTACACTCAAAGCAGCCGCTCATTCGTACACAGAGAAGAAGATGCGAACTTTGATACCCCATAATGCCAAAACGCAAAAGTCACCCGACTATTTCCACCCGCAACACCTACTCCAACTACCACAATCACTCTACTTTTAACAAACACGGTCGGAATTGAAATTGGCGTCGCGATCCAATTCTTCCAAAAACCCAAATAGCATCAAAACTCCCACCCGAACACCACTCCTAAACTCCCGTCTTCAATCCACTGGAAAACCGGCAAACCAAGTACACTTCTACCCCAGACTCACCGCACTAAATAACACCGGCCCAACCAAATGGGTCGACCCGGGTGCACGGGTTTCTTCCCATCCCAAAACACTCCCCTTCAACGCCACGGCCGCCGAAAAAAAAAACGCCCAACTCGCTCCATTCGTGTCATCCAGGTCCGCTGGCCCACTCGTCCACCCTATCCGCCCCATCCTCTCGGCACCGCCGCCAATGGCTCGCCCGACCAAAACCAGCGAACGAATCTCCTGCACACAATCAGAGGCCGAGTTCTGGTTGGAGGCGTGCACATAAGCAAAACGTGTGAGAACCACAGGCGCGCGGGCCAATCAGAAGCGCCAGTGCCTCCTATTCTCCGGCCGATTATGGTTGAATTTTCGCGCTCCTCTCACTCACCGAAATATATACTAGCCCAAATTTCCTACCTTCTCTTTTTCTTTCTTCACCTGACTTTTTCACAAAGCTCTAAATAAGTCGCCATGTTGTCAGCTCGTTCTGTCTTACGCACCGCCGCCCGCGCGGCTACCGTCTCTAGAATGCGTATCGTATGTACTTGGCCTTTTTTTTCGAGGTGTTTTTCCACCCGCCTTTGAGTTTTCCATGGGGCTGGATCCACGGTTTCCGAGCCGCCAATCACGCCAATTCGGTCTCAGTCGCTACCAGCGTGCTGCCAATGCACCGACTGCCGCTTTTGCGCCCAATTGGGCGTGCTTGCGGCGCCGTGGTGTCGGCGGGAAAAATTTTTACCAAATTCTCCCAATCCGGCGATTCCCGTCCCTCTCCATGGCAATTCCGCCCTTGGCGCACGCCGCGTTCCCTTACTAACATAACAGGCTCGTCCAGCTTTCACTGCTGTCCGTTACGCTTCTGCTAAGGCCGCTCCAACTGAGGTCTCTTCCATCTTGGAAGAGAGAATCAGAGGTGTCTCTGAGGAGTCCAACTTGAACGAAACCGGTAGAGTTTTGTCCGTCGGTGACGGTATCGCCCGTGTTTTCGGTTTGAACAACGTCCAAGCCGGTGAGTTGGTTGAGTTCTCATCTGGTGTCAAGGGTATGGCCTTGAACTTGGAGGCCGGCCAAGTCGGTATTGTGTTGTTCGGTTCCGACACTTCTGTCAAGGAGTCCGAGCCAGTCAAGAGAACTGGTAAGATTGTTGAGGTTCCAGTCGGTCCTGAGTTGTTGGGCCGTGTTGTCGACGGTTTGGGTAACCCAATCGACGGTAAGGGTCCATTGAACGCTTCCGCCACCGCCAAGGCCGAGTCCAAGGCCCCAGGTATCTTGCCAAGAAGATCCGTCCACGAGCCAATGCAAACCGGTCTTAAGTCCGTCGACGCTTTGGTGCCAATCGGTAGAGGCCAAAGAGAGTTGATCATTGGTGACAGACAAACCGGTAAGACCGCTGTTGCCATCGACACCATCTTGAACCAAAAGAGATGGAACGACGGCACCGACGAGTCCAAGAAGTTGTACTGTGTCTACGTCGCTGTTGGTCAAAAGAGATCCACCGTTGCCCAATTGGTGCAAACCTTGGAGCAAAACGACGCCATGAAGTACTCCATTATTGTTGCTGCTACTGCTTCTGAAGCCGCTCCATTGCAATACTTGGCTCCTTTCACCGCCTGTGCTATCGGTGAGTGGTTCAGAGACAACGGCAGACACGCCTTGATCATCTACGATGACTTGTCCAAGCAAGCTGTTGCTTACCGTCAATTGTCCTTGTTGTTGAGACGTCCACCAGGAAGAGAGGCTTACCCAGGTGATGTTTTCTACTTGCACTCCCGTTTGTTGGAGAGAGCCGCTAAGATGTCCGAGGCCAACGGTGCTGGTTCTTTGACTGCTTTGCCAGTCATTGAAACCCAAGGTGGTGATGTTTCTGCTTACATTCCAACCAACGTCATTTCCATTACCGATGGTCAAATTTTCTTGGAGGCCGAGTTGTTCTACAAGGGTATCAGACCAGCTATTAACGTCGGTTTGTCCGTCTCCCGTGTCGGTTCTGCTGCTCAAGTTAAGGCCATGAAACAAGTTGCTGGTTCTTTGAAATTGTTCTTGGCTCAATACAGAGAAGTCGCTGCTTTCGCCCAATTCGGTTCCGACTTGGATGCTTCTACCAAGCAAACCTTGGCTAGAGGTGAGAGATTGACCCAATTGTTGAAGCAAAGACAATACTCCCCATTGGCTGCTGAGGAACAAGTCCCACTCATTTACGCTGGTGTCAACGGTTTCTTGGACAACATTGAGCTCTCCAGAATTGGTGAGTTCGAGGAGTCCTTCATGTCTTCTTTGAAGGCCAACCAACCAGAGATCATCGAGGCTATTAGATCCAAGGGTGAATTGTCCAAGGAAGAGTTGGAATCTTTGAAGACTGCCACTGAGTCTTTTGTTGCTTCTTTCTAAGTCTGACGTTGTGCACAGCAAAGACTGAAGGATAATCCCAAAAGCACATTTTTTATAAATTCACAATGAAAAATATTTACGATATATATTCAAAATCATGAAAACGATTTGAAGCATTCAAATTTGCGACCGCTACTGTAGCATGTGCCAACAAGGTACTACAGACATGCAAATTACAAAGTGCCAACGAGGCACTAAAGAGATGCAAATTATAAATTCAAACACACTCGAAGTACAGGCGGAAAAATTTCCACACGCGGTCACGTGTTTTGTTCTCTTGAACTCAGTGACATCTTTGTGACGTGACATCCCAATGGGCCAGTCAAGAAAGAAAAAGAACGTGGGCCAGAAAATTGACTTAAGCTCTTTGGAACAATCTGAAGTCTCGTCAACTTTTGAAGTCAAAGATTACGATTATGATGACTTGCAAACAGGAAAATCGGAGACTGAAGTCAAGTTTGAAACCGACTTACAGTACTTGCTTGACACTGCCAACGAGGAAGCTTCTGGCGAAACCAAAACTGAATTGAAGAGTCCGAATATTCATGTTGCCAGAAAATCCCCTAAAAAAGGAAAGAAAGTGAAGTCTCGGGCCGCTGTCAAGAAAACGGATATCACTGGTGATATTGACGATATTGTTTTCTCTAGTGACGATGACGAAGAAGAAGGAGAAGAAACAAAGAATGTTGCAGATGATATTACTGATCCTGAAACTCACAAGGAATCTGAAGAATCTACGGAAGTAACTAAATCCCCAAAGCCAAAGAAGAAGAGAAACAAGAAGAAGAGACAAGCAGAAAAGAAGACAGAGGAAATCAATGCAGACAAATCGACCCAACCGGAAAACCCCGAGAAAGAAGAAAGCGCGAATGCCTATGTTTCGGTTAATGCCGAAGTATCCCAATCTAATCAGTTCGAAAACGAGAAGGTAGAGCAAGAGCCCGAAGCTGAAGCCAAAGAAGTTGTTACAGAAGAGATCAAGAAAGGCGACAACAAAAGAGAAAGGAGTTTACAGGAAGAGGAGACTCAAGAAACTAAGATGGAAACAGATGATGTCTCTCTGGGAGAAACTGAAATAAGTCTTCCGAAAGGAACCCCGGAAATCGCAGAAAAATCCCAACAAGTGATCGAAGAACCCATTCCGGAAGAAACTCAGGTCAATGAAATTTGCGAGGAAACTCAGGAAGTCAAGGAAGAGACCGGCGACTCTTCTCCCGAAGAGACGCAAGAAGCTAAGGATGGTAAACCTAGTAAATCTAAAAAGAACAGAAGAAAGAAGAAGAATAAGAAGGCCAAGGCAGCGGAAGCGAAAACCAACGAAGAAGACGCCGAGGATGGAGGGGAAACTTCTCCAGAGCAAAACAAGGACACACCCAAAGAGACATCAGCTTCTTCCAAAAAGGAAACCACCCCTAAGCCAAAACAGGAAGAGCCACTCAAAAAGCCAGAGTCGCCTTTTGGAAAGCCCAGATCACTGGCTGCAGCTACATCGCTTTCTCAACTTCCAGAAATCCAGCCGATCATTACTATCATTGGACTTTCGCACCAACAGATTCTTCGTATGAAGCCTACGGACGTGAAGATCAAAACTCTTCACTCGGTGAACAATTTGTCTAAGACATGCAAAAACGTGCTTCTGTTTGCACAGAAAGAAACTGATGGCTTTTTCCAAGACTCCAGGAAGCGGGCGGTTTTTGTTGAACTTTGTGTGAGCGTTGCGCTTAACGAGTCTTCTGGATTTAATGCCATGGCAACAAAGCACTCGCATATGGTCGATTGGCTCGAGAAGTACGATGAATTGATGCTTCAACATACCGGAACCAAGCTTACCTTGTCAAAGAAGGAGGCGCATACCAACAACTTTGACTACACAGTCTTTTCTTACATTGGTCATATCATTCTTTGGGCACAGCACTTGCAAGAGTCTAGCGGCATTGAAACCATTCTGGACAAATATGATTTGGGCTTAACGAGAAAGAATGTCATGGCCTCATTGGGAGGATATCATTTGTGGGACAGAATAAGACGTGACCCCAAATCCATCAACACAAAACGTTGGAAGCATATTCAAAAGTTTAGGCAGAACTTTGCGTTTGAGCAGAACCAATTCGTTTTGATTTTGCGGTACATGCGTCTTGGAATCGACCTCCCAGCGCAAAACTAGCACCAGCATAACGAAGTAAGCAAGAGAAATAAAAGACTCTGAACAGAAATTACGTGTATATGGAGCGGATTACCAGTATCTACACTTCATGCACACATCTGGAAAAGCATTCGCATCGATTTGAGAGAACCACCGACTGAGCATAATATCATAAGATTAACAACAAAATAAAAGAGAAATCACCAATGAATACCAAAAGTAAGAGTAGAATAAAAAATCATAATTCAACGAAAAAGCGTCATGCTAGATAAACCTCAAGCGGAACATCACGTGTACATGAGTCACTGGCTCATGGTTATAAGCGAGGTACAATACACCCAGAACCAAACCAAAAGCTCCAAGAATGTACGAGATAGTGGTGCTTACGGAAGAATGGCTCAACTATCCAGGGAGCCAAAAAAAATTTGACTCCTTGAGCGAAATACTCAACAAATCGTATTCCAAACCTATGGCCCGATTTGGGATTATTCAGAGCAAACGAATCGCCACACCAGCCGATTTACGAATAAGTTTGGGTCTAGAGAAAAAAGAGGCTTTCATCATGTTACTCCTCGGGTCCAGAGAGCTCTTTGCCCAAATTGAACAAGAAACAGGCTGGAAACGAGTGTTTGACCCGCTGATCTGGCCGTTATCGGGAAGCCAGAACAGTGATATCCCAACACAGTACCTTCCTTACTTTGAAGAGTTGACTCCAGCCACAGAAGTCAAATTGACGGTTCCTCGGTGCGGAGAAGATCTTGATGACGACATTTTGGACCGGTTCTTGGCTTCAACGGGATATAAGCTTCATGGAGTGAGAGATTCGGCCAAGATATACGAGTTGACTGCAGTGACATCGTTCCTTGCCCGAATGGGAGGACAGCTTCTCCAGTATGCGAAAGATGTCTATCTCAGTGATTCCAAATGCCCATACCTTGCATTGGAAGGGTGCAAGAAGTTGATTTTACGAGTAGTGGTGATCAGAGAACACTTGTTGATTCCTTACTATGAGCGGTGTGGGTTTAGACTTACTGGAGAGCCAGACTTGCTATTTGTTCCTACTGACGATCCTCATTTAGAGAAAATAGAGGCCAGCCGAGATTTCCACTGGGCATTTATGGAAATGGAAGTGGAGGTGGCCTAGCAAAATAGAGAGTGGGGAAATGTGGTGAAAATTGGCTCAATGCATTAGGTGACAGACAATAAAAGGCAGTGCAAGGTATGAGACGGGTTTTCCGCAGTGTGGAGGATTAGTAGATTGACCAGGAGAGAGTAACCAGTAGAGTACAGTAGATTAGTAGTAGACTTATCAGTAGAGTACCAGTAGAGGACCTGTAGACTCATCAGTAGAATCAGTAGCACAAGTCTAGCCCAGCGATTCCAGCTCATTCCCGCAGTAATTCCAAAAGTGATTCCAGAATACCGGTAGCTAATCCTTCAGAACTATTCCCGATTCCGAATGCTACGCGCCTAGAATCCACACATGCAATACATTCGTATTTACTAAAGCCTAGACATGGCCAGTCATTGGGAGTAGCCATTGGACTTGAGCCACTCAGCCACCGAAGCAGCGTCACGCGAGGCCCAGTTGTACTTGGAGGTGATCATGTCCAACGACTGGGCCAAGCCCTGGTCGTAGCCCTTGGTGTTCTTGTCGGCAAAGAACTTCTCCACCTCGGCCTTCTGCTCCTTCTTGGTGAAGCCGGCAGTGGAGATGGTCACCACCAGACCCAACATCGACAAACCAGGAGGCAACAACTTGTAGATCTCCTCCCAGTTGGTGGAGGTCCACTGCCACAACTTCTCCACACCGCGGCGGTGGGTTCTCATGCCTTGCATGGGCATGTAGATGTCCTGCGGCTTGATGATGTCGGTCTGCAACAACAACGCCGTGGTCTTGTCGAGAAGAGCCGGGTCTTCGAACCTGCCGAGCGATCTCAACGCCGAAAGCTTCTCCTCCACCGACGCAGGGTGGGTGTAGATGTGGTAGAGCTGGTCAAAGGTCTCGGCCGAGCCGGACTTGGCCACCGTGTTGAAGATGGCCGCTCTCAAGTTGGGGTTGACCGCGGCCAGGTCGCCGGCGACGAACTTGGCAAACGCGTCGTGAGCAAACGCCACCACGTCGGTCTGGCCCGCGCCCGCGGCGAACGCAAACAACAACGACTTCAACTGCTGGTCGGCGAAGGAGTCGGCGGCGGAGAAGTCGTAGCCAATTTCCTTGACCTTGGCGGAGATCAAGTCGAGAATGAACACGTTCAACGCCTTGACCACCGCCTCGTCCTCAAACAACAACGCGGCCTTGAGCTTGGCGATGGTGGACAACGCCGCCGACCACACCACATAGTTGGGCTCGGCGGACCACGCCTTGACCAAGTTCAAGAGGTCGGTGGTGCCGATGAAGCCGGACGACGCCAACGAGCCCGCGTCCGACACCAAGCCCACGCGGTCCTCCACAGACAACTTGCCGGCCACGCCGGCCTCGCCCAACTTGGTCCAGCGCGCGGGCGAGTACGCGGTGCGGTAGATACCGGCCAGGTCGCCGTTGATCTTGAAGAAGTCGTCGTCGGTGGTCAAGGTGAGCGTGGTGGAGCGGGTGTCCAACACCAAGGACTCGTCGATGCCGGCGGAGGTCTTCAACCCCAAGAACACGGGGTACAACACCTTGTCTTCTTCGGGAAGGACGTCGGCGGTGGCGAGGAACCGGTGCTGGGTCAAGGTCAAGGTGGAGCCGTCCTCACGCACGGACACCACCGGGAAGCCGATGTTTTTTGTCCAGATGTCCATGACGGTGATCACGTCCTTGCCGCTGGCGTCGGCCAACGCCGCCCACAAGTCGGAGGTCTTGGTGTTGCCCCACATGTGCTTCTTCAAGTAGTTGGACACGCCGGTGATGAACACCTCCTCGCCCAACCAGCGGGAGATCATCTTCAACAACGACGAGCCCTTGGAGTAGGAGATGGCGTCGAAGATCTGGTTGATCTCGTCGGCACGCCTGACCGGCACCTCGATCGGGTGGGAGGAGCGGAGCGCGTCCAAGGTCAACGCGCTCTGGAGCGAGTCCAGCACGTAGGACTCCCACACCTTCCACTCCGGGTACAACGCGTCGCACGCGTACCACGACATCCACGTGGCAAAGCCCTCGTTGAGCCACAAGCCGTCCCAGAAGTCCATGGTCACCAAGTTGCCGAACCACTGGTGGGCCAACTCGTGCATCACCACCTCGGTCACGCGCTGCATGGTGTCGATGTTGGTGTTGTGCGGGTCCAAGAGCAAGTCGACGGTGCGGTAGGTGACCAAGCCGAAGTTCTCCATGGCGCCGGCGGAGAAGTCGTGGATGGCCACCATGTCCATCTTGGGCAAGGGGTAGGGGATGTCGAACTTGCGGTCGAAGAACGCCAACGTCTTGGCCGCGATGTCCGCGGAGTAGTGGCAGAGGTGCTCCTGGCCCGGCGTGGCCCACACCTTGATGGGCTTGGTGTAGGAGGTGTTCTCCACCACCCGCAAGTCGCCCACCACGAACGCCACCAAGTATGTGGACATCAACGGCGTGGTGTGGAACACGGTTTTCTTGCGGCCGCGGTCCATGGGCTCCACCGCCTTCTGGTCCATGTTGGACAAGTGCACCAACGCGGCGTCGGACACCAACGCAATGTCAAACCGCGCCTTCAACGCGGGCTCGTCGAACGACGGGAACGCGCGGCGGCAGTCGGTGGGCTCCATCTGCGTGGTGGCAAGGTACTGTGTGGACCCGTCGCTGCCCACGTACGACGAGCGGTAGAAACCGGCCATCTTGTCGTTCAAGATTCCGGAGAAGGAGAGCGCCAACAGCGCGGGCGTGCCGCGCTCCAACGGCGCCGCCAACGCAAACGTGGCGGTCTGGTTGTCGGTGTCGAACGAAATATCCTTGACCGCGGAGCCGTTGACGGCGGCGGAGTGGATGTCGATTTCGGTGGAGTTCAAGGTGATGGTGTGCGAGTCGGCATTGACGCGGAGGTCGATGGTGAGGTCGCCGGAGAAGGTGAACGAGTCGAAGTGGGGCTCGAGCGTCAAGCCGTAGCGGAGCGGCGTGACGTTGGTGGGCAAAACCTCTCTTTGAGGAATAGTGGAGCACATGGCGAGGGCGCGGAACGGGGCGGGGATTCGCGGTTTAAATAACTGGGGGAGGCGGGCGAGGCGCGCGCCGCCGGTGCGTGTGGCACGGGCGAGCATGGGAGAAGAAACCGCGGGAGCGAGAAGGGCGGGAGAGCGAAGGGCGAAAGAGCGAAGAGCGGGAGAAAGAAGGGCGGGATTGGGATGGGAGGAGGTGGAGGGGAACTTGGAGGAGAAACTGGAGAGGAAAATTGAGGGAGTTTGGAGGGAGATTGGGGGAGAGGTGGAGTGGAGTGGGATGGGGCAATGCGGGCCAATTGCGATTGGCGCGCGGTTTTCGGTGCAGAATACGAGGCAGAATGGAGAATGCGGAATCGGCGGCGATCAGGATGGGCTGAAGAAGGGGAAGATGGGCTGGGGAAGAAGGCGAAGATGGGCAAGATGGAGAAGACGGGGAAGATGGAGAAGATGGAACGAAATGGGCTGGAAAGGGAATGTAAATGAAGACAACTCCATAGCCGACTGCCGAGCGCTGGAGACGGTGTGGAGCGCCGCGCAACACCGGGATTTAGCCGTGCGAAGCGCACGTACAGTGTCGTGGAGGGAGTGGGGAGGGAAAGCGAAGGGAGTGGTGGAGTATAGAGTTGGAGTGATAGAGTTTGAGTGATAGAGTTAGAGCGATACAGTTAGAGCGATAGAGCCAGAGTGATAGATTTAGAGCGATAGAGTTAGAGTGATACAGTTAAAGCGATATAGTGAAAGTGATAGAGATGGAGCGATAGAGTTAGAGTGATAGAGCTAGAGCCGTAGAGCTGAAGTGATAGAGTTTGAGTGATAGAGTTGGAGTGATAGAGTTAAAGAGATAGAGTTAGAGCGATAGAGTAAGAGCGATAGAGTAAGAGCAATAGAGCTAAAGTGATAGAACAGAAGTGATAGAGCTAGAGCGAAAATGATAGAGCGAAAGTGATAGAGCTAGAGCCGAGAGCTTAAGTGGAATAGTGGTGTGTAAGTTATTGGTAGAGTTGAGTGGGAATTGGAGCGAGAGTGGAGTGGGACTTAGAATGAGACAGGTAGAGTTAGAGTGAGTTGGACTAAGAGTGGTGGTGGAAGTTAGAATGGGAGTGAGGCTGAGTTAGAGTAGTAGAGTTGGAATGGTAGAATGAGTGGTAGAGGAGAGCTAGAGTAGTAGAGGCATCTTCATGGATATCAGTCAAGCGTAGGATCACCATGCTCGCTACCACAGCGACGGATGACCGCTGTCGACTACAAAATATTCACAGACATTTATAATTAGTATGAACAAAACGGGTGGATATACGTTGATGTAGGAGGAAATGTGACAAGGACGACAAGCAATGTCAAGACAATGTCACGACGGACAGTTCAGATTATCAAGAAGTTCAGAGTAAAGCCGAAAAAAGAAAATTCAAGATGGCACTATAATCCAATAGCATTATGTGATGGCACTATAAACCAATAACATTATTCCCAAGATAGCACTAATCCAATAGCATTATGCGATGGCACTATAATCCAATAGCATTATGTGATGGCACTATAATCCAATGGCATTATGTGATAGCACACTCATTGCACCACAGTCCCGGATACGCCGATACCCGACGCCTTGATACAACCACCTCCACACCGTACGGTTCGACAACCTGCAACCCAAGTTGCAAGGCCAATACCACCGAACGTCACCGTATCCAGCCTGTCAAGCCAGTCCACGGCTATACAAACCTCAGCAAAAAACGTGCATTTCCATACATCTCTCCCATCCTCAGGCCGTGCGCTGGATCAAGTGCACGCCGCTGTCGGTCTCCACAATGTCACTGAACTCACCCACATTCAACGCAAACACCGCAGCCTCAAACGCAGGCTGCATCTGCCCCTTGCCGAAAAAACCCAAGTCGCCACCGTTGGCGTGCGACAGGCAGTCGCTCTCGGTCTTGGCCAAGTCCGCAAGCTTGATCTCGCCGTTCAAAATCCGCTTCTGGTACCCTTTGAGCAACGCAATGGCATCGTCTCTGGAAATGGTCACGCCGTCGGGCGACTTCCACGACTTGGGCCGGCGGGAAGTCACGTTTTTCACAAGAAGATGCGACGCCCGCACCTTGCCGTCGTCCGCCACCACCGGCTTCAATCCGTTGGCACGGAATTTGGCCAAATACGCCTCGAGTTTCTCCGTGTCGGTTCCGTACGGCGGTTCCCACGAGGACTCGCGCGTGGCCTGGTTGAGAAAGTACTCTTTGTTGTGCGTGCGGCTGACCTGGATGCTCCAGCTGGGGGGTAATCCGCTTTCCATGCTACAGTAGGTATAGTAGGTGTAGTAGGTGAGTTGGGTGTAGATGTGCGAAGGCGGAGGCGAGTCCGTATGCAAGACTGTTGTGTGGAGTGACTGGTGGACACGGCGACGGACGGTCTGTGGTGGGCTAACGGGATTGTGGAGACCGAATCTGTCGATCTGGTTTACGGTCGTTGAAGTTTTTTTAGGGGGAGGGGGGATCAAGTGGTTTGCTGGATATGTGGTGTATGAGTAGTAGCCGCACTCGTATTATTTAAGGTGGGGGAAGAAAGAGAGAAGGGAAGAGGGTAAGGAGGAAAAGAGGAAAATAAGATGAGGAAAAGAAGAAAAAAAGGTAATGAAGAGAAGAAGAAAAAAAGAAAGAGGAACAACAGCAGATGGTAGATGGGAACATGGAAACAACGGGCTCGAACTCCAGTCTCACTTCACTAGTTCACGCGCTCAGCACTAGTAGAAAACAATACTTCGTGACTGAAGTTCTGGATGTTCCTCTTCTGATAGAGGTTCCATTTGGATACACGCAGTCCCTTCTATCTCGGGTTACTAAATTATTTGTTTCTTCCACTACACGGAGTTGTTTCTTCCGCTACACGTAGTTGTTCCTTCTCGAGGTTTCCTTCCTCTACAAGTAGTTGTTCCTTCGAGGTTTCCTTCAGCTACACGCAGTGGTTCTTCTATCTCGTATAGTTCATCTGTCACCCGAGGAATGCTCACACCCCGCTCGCTTCGCCGCTACACTCCCACCAGCGGTCGTAATCTACGTCATTGTCCAGACCCATCAGTGGATTCCGTTCTTGGCCAACGCCTCCTTCACGTGTCCATACACAACGTCCACCGGCTCGTCACAGCGGAGCTTCACCACACGCCCCTGCTGGTCAAAGTAGTCCACCACCGGCATGGAGGTCTCCACAAACGTGCGGAACCGCTTCTTGATGCTCTCGATGTTGTCGTCGGTGCGCCCCGACGTCTTTCCCCGCTGCAACAACCGCTCGAGCATCACCTGCTCCGGACACTCGAAGAAGAGCGTGAACGCAGACCGCACAATCTGCTGCTCGAAAATAAGCGCCTGGTCCATTTTGCGCGGGAAGCCGTCCACCAAGAACCGCGTTTTGCCCGCGGCGTAGTTTTCGGTGATCGCCTGCTTAAGCAACGCCACCGTCACCTCCTGCGGCACAATGGTGCCTTCCTTGATGCACTCGGCAATCATCGGCCCGTACTTGGAGCCCTCGCGCGTCTGCTCCGCCCGCAACAAGTCGCCGGCGGACAAGTGGACAAAGTGTTTTTCCGCCACGAGTTTGGCACACTGCGTGCCCTTGCCGGAGCCGGGGCCGCCCAACACGAAAACCAACGACACGTCCTTGTCGGACAAGGCCGGGTGTGCTGCGGCGGCTTTTTCCGGCTCCACCAGCGACACGGGCGCGTTTTTGTTGTAGGAAGCGGCCACCAACGTCGAGCCCACAGCCAAAACACCCAACGCCGCGAGAATTTTGGCGCGAGAAGCCGGGGGTGGGGCGCGGGAGGAGGAGAAGCGCACGGAGGGGCGGAGCACCGCGGAAACACGTTTGAGGGGCGTCAATCTGGCCGTGGCGGAAAACATGGTGTAGTTGAGGAAGAAAGTCAAGGTTTGCGCGGTGGGTGCAAATGCACTCCGGAAACAGCGAAAGTGCAGAGGGAGAAGGGAGAGAGAAGGGAGGGAGAAGGGAGAAGAAGAGAGAAAGGAGGGAGAAAGAAGAGAGAAAGGAGTGAGAGGGAAGAGAGAGAAGAGAGAGACCACACGAAATGGGACAATGGACCGTTCTACCAGGCGAATAGCGAGAGAAAAGTGCGTGGAATGCGATTGGTGCGGCTGAAGATTGCGAGAGTGCGACGGCTGGTGGAAGTGGGAAATTGCAAAGACGCTGGGCGGTGGGTTGGGAAGTGGGAAACTTAGCGGCTGGGCGGATGATCTGGATCTTAGAGAATCTCAAGTAGACGAGAAACCATCGGGGAGGATGTGAATCTCAAGCAATTTTTGTGGAGTTAGGGTGCAAATTTCAGAGAGGAAGTATACGAAGTAAAGAGAGTAGAGAGTAGAGAGTAGAGAGTAGAGAAGGTACAAGGACATTCTCATTCACTTGTACAATCTCAGTCTTGTTAGCAATCTTACTAGTAGGTATCATAGGAAGGCGTACCATCCCCTCCATTAGCACCTACAAAGTACCCACCACATATCCCAACAGTCTAGATTTCACAATACGTAATTACGGAGCATTTGCTACCGAAAAATTAGTCTACCATGAAAAGATCTAGTACCAAAAAATTCAAATCCCACAGACTAGTTAAGAATAAGAATCTCTTACATCTCTAGTTGAGTTAGATCCAATGAAATCAGGAGTAACTTGTATTCATTTTCATTTTCACCATTTTCTAATTGTATTTGTACACTTTCTAATCCACCACACTGAATGCGAATATATACTACTAAACGTTTGAGAAAAGTAAAACTGGTGCTCCTACTAGAAGAGCTGAACTTCGGGAGAAAGGAGAATGTTCTTTAGTTCTTTAGGAGCTAAGAAGAGATCTATCAGATGCTAGCTAAAGTGGCTTAAACGTCTAACTCGTGGTATAGAGAAATCCAGCAATAAGGGAATGTCCCAGGCTCGCCATAAACGTAAGTCCCCCGCTGAACCACTCTTTGTTCAATTTTCGTCACGATTCAATCTACTCTACGCTATCCATTGATAACAAAGACCCGTCTTTATCCTTCCAGTCCAAGTAGCAGTTCATAGTCCACCACAGAACTCTAGGAGCAAGCAATATTGCAGAGGTTCCCCCACTACTTCAGGTACGCCGCCAACACCTCGTCTCCCACGCGGAAATATTTCCCATTAATCTCCTGCGGCCAACCTCTCACCGCCAAATTGGCATAAACGGTCGCAGGAACCTCTGGAGGCAGCAATTGGTCGTTGGAGTGCAAATCGAGAAATCTTTGCAAACTTTCAGGTGTCATGTTGGCACCAAACTTCTCGCGGATATCCTTCTGCATCTCCGTGGCCACGACTCCTGGAGCAACGGAAATAGCAGAGATTCCAGGATTTTCCTGTGCCACCAGCATCACCAAGTGGTTCAATGCCGCCTTGGACGACCCGTACGCACCCCACGCGTTGTATGCCTTGTCACTTGCACCCGAAGAGACCACCACCACTTTTCCGTGGCTTTTTTCCAAATATGGCAATGCGGCAGCCACAAGGCCCACCACGGAGAAAAAATTGATATCAAACAAACGCTTCCACTTGGAAACTTTGGCTTTAGCAACAGTGTCAACCGGATCCAATACTCCGGCATTGGCAATAACGGAGTCAATGGACCCAAAGTTGGAAACCGCCGCGTCCACGGCCCGAGAGGAGATTTCCTCATCCGCAACATCGCCCACCACAATAGCCACTCTGCCGTGGAACTTTTTGGCAAGGTCCTCCAACGGCTCTTTGGAACGAGCCACTGCCACGAGATTGTGGAGTGGGTTCTGGTTGAGGAAAATGGAAGCGATAGAAGCTCCGATGCCTGGTGTTAGAAAGAAGAAGAAGCATAAATAACAAGAGCTTCACATACCTCTGGAGGCACCGGTCAAGATCATGGTGTGGGACATGGTGTGGAGAAAAAGTAGTGTAGATGTGACGTTACATAGAGAAGGGTGTGCACAATGGGATAGATTGGTGGGAGCAGAAGGGTATGGCTGGAGAGGGTTTTCTGGGGAATTGAGTTGGATAAGACATGTGAACTACGTGCAATTGGTCGTGACAATCGACAAGAGAAAATGGAGTACAGGGAAATGATTCCGGGAACCAGTTGGGTTTGCTATTTCCGATTAGTATGAATGCAGTGAGGAGATGGTCAAGAAGTGGTTTGAACTTGCCTTTCGCAGCAAGGACCATTACCTTGGCGTGACGATTGTGAGTAGCTTCAGATTTTCTAGAACTAGCTTGGCGAACATTTTCACATAATACTTCTTCAACATATTCCCCAGTAAGAAAAAGTGTAGAATTTCCTGAAAGAGACTGGAGAATATTCCTCAAGCAACATACGTAACGCCATGAGAAAGCGAATCTGCACTGCATTCGCTGCAGTATGAATCGAGGCTGCAGTTCCATGGAAGAACAGGCGATATTCGGCTGATAATACCACTCAGGAAAAAGTGCCATTTCAGTAAGCTTGACACCGAGTGCCAATATCCTACAGTAGATCTGCTCATAACCCGTGAAGCGGACTGTAACAGCGTCAGCGCAATACACGCCCTGGCTTAATTCTAATTCATTGAGAACTTCAGTAGACCTTTTAGTTCTAAATGGCTGAGGTGGCATAGTGTCATGGTCAGATACAGTCCCATAAGGAGATTGAGATGAGGAGGAATAGGAGTATACTTCAGAGATTGTGTATAAGCAATGTTCCATTGAGTGGATACAAACCAGAAATTTGTAGGGGTTTGATCCTCGTAGTATCAGATATCCTAATCAGAGGGCCTTTACTTCTAGGATCAGACATCCTAGCAATTAGAGGGCCTTTACTTCTAGGATCAGACATCCTAGCAATTAGAGGGGCTTTACTTCTAGGATCAGACATCCAAGCAATCAGATGAGCTTTATTTACTTCGAGAAAGCAGGAAAGCTTCCGGTGTCTCCGGAAATTCTAGTCAGGAGTGCACGGCACTTGATTGGATGTGATGGATGCAAATCAGATTAGAGGACAAGAGAATGATGTGTATGACACAAAAGTATTCCACGACCATATTTCTCAACAATACGGAAAGGCGAGGAGAAAGCCTGCAAATCATAATATTACTGGAGTACCGATTCTGCAGAAATGAATCAGCGGACTATTCAAGTGAATGGGAAGACCATCGCCAAGGTACCGGAAACCACAGTCGCACTCAGAACCCCAGGATCTAGCGTTGTTGAGCCATGCGTGCGATTCCCGCAATCGGAAAAGCGGTCACGTGATCTGTGAT
>JAKUAN010000007.1:49048-235492 GCA_030674715.1 Clavispora phyllophila
GAAAGCCTATCCAATAGACCAGGTATAACTAATTGCTTGTTGTATGAGTCTTTTTGAGTTTTTAAGTTCTTAGTCTCGTTACAACATAAGAAGAATCCTCTCCTTATATAGACAAGATATGCATGTGATAAGTGAGCTTAGACTTTAACAGCCATTAATTAGCTTTTACAGCCACTTATTAAACCCATACATCTCAACACCTCCCCATAAGATCAACTTATCTTATGTCTATCTTATGTTCAATAGGCATTTGAGTTTATCAAATCTATTCTTGCCAAGTTCTTTTGTGAATAAATCTGCAGGATTTTCTTGTGATGTAACTCTGACAATATCAAAACTTTTCTTCTTAAATTCATTTTGTAAGAAGTGTAGTCTTATTCTTATGTGTTTAACTCTGCTATGATGTGATGGTTGTTTGACACACATAATAGTAGAATTATTATCACATCCAATGTTAATTTTCATCTTAATAGAAAAGATTTCCATAAACATATTCGTAATCCATATAGCTGTTTTAGAAGTCTCACTTAGAGCTATAAGTTCAGCTTCAGTAGTAGATAATGCAACTGAGGTTTGTAGTTTTGCTGACCAGATAATAGGTCCTCCAGCCATTGTAAACACAATTCCTGAGGTTGACTTGCTATTCTCTTTGTTATTACCCCAATCTGAATCAGAGTAACCTTTGACTTCAATCAGGTTTCCTCCCTTTTGAAAGTGAATCCCAACTGACTTTGACAGTATGATGTATCGTAATACTTCATTAACACACTTCAAATGTTTCGCTTTTGGATTTTGTAGATATCTCGATAGCTGAGATAATCTAAATGCTAAATCAGGTCTTCCAGAATTGGCAGCAAATAATAATTTGCCAATTTTACTTCTGTAGTCTGTAGCATTTGCTAGATCATTTTCTGATTCACCATAATCAGTAAGATCTGTAGTTGTATATGGTATACCTCTACCATGCCATGATCCGATATCAAATTGATAGATCAACTTTTCACAGTAGTCCCTTAAACTTAAACTAATTGATGATGAGGTTTGATCAATATTCATGCCAAGGAATTTAGTTGCTAAACCCAAATCTTTCACTTCTAGACGTCTCCGAAGATCATTCTTTAAGTTTTGAACATCTTGTTCGTAGGTACCAAATAGTAAGATATCATCGACATATAGTCCAAGAACTAAAATGCTCGTTTCCTTTCGTCGATAATACAAACATGGATCACATGCACTTCTGATCATATCAAGAGAATTCATTATCTCGTCAAATCTCTTATTCCATGCATGAGGAGCTTGTTTAAGCCCATACAAAGACTTTGTAAGTCTGAGTACCCAGTTTGGTTTTTCCTTATGAACATATCCTTGTGGTTGACGCATGTATATCTCCTCTTCAAGCTCACCATTGAGAAAGGCGGTCTTTACATCCATTTGATGTACTTGTGCTTCAAGAATTGCTGCAGTAGCTAGTAGGATTCTAACACTTTCTTGTCTTATCACCGGTGCAAAGGTTTCTTTATAATCAATATCTTTGATTTCATGATAACCTTTTGTCACTAATCGAGCCTTAAACGTATTGTCTGATTTCACGGTAAACACCCAGCGACATCCAAGTGGTTTTCTTCCAACTGGCAATTCACACAACTCAAAAGTTTCATACTTAATGAGCGACTCCATTTCTGCATCACAGGCAGATTTCCATTTCTCACCATACTTTGAATTCATAGCCTCCTGATAACTTTGAGGAAGAGGACTGCTATAATCCAAGTTCATATTCTCACTTCTATCTTCAGATGACCTATTTGATGAGTTCACTGCTTCATTTTTGGAAATAACAGCAAGAACTGAATTTATGACTTGAGAGTATTCCTCAGCCTTATCATTCATCTCAAATTCCTCTCCTTGATAGTGAGGATACATTATCATTATATCATCTCCATTTAATGATTTGTACTGTTCATACCTTTTCTTGCACATATCTCTCAATCTAGAGATTTGCCACTTATTAGGTATTCCATGATTAATCTGTCTATAATAATGTTTCCCATTATATTGACTTTCCAATAACCATCCAGTTTTATTTTCACCACTTTCCTTATTTCCAGCTTCCTCCCCTGGAGCAGTGGAGACATCATGTTCAATTGACAAAACTTCCTTAGATCTTGTATGTGAAGCTGGTGCATCTTCACTTTGAACACTCTTTCGATTCTCCCTGTTTCTAGAGTTCTTAGAAGATCGTACTAATGTACTCTTCCCTCTAGTGTCCGGTAGATCAATTCTAGATTTCTCAGAAATAGCTGCCTTTGCACTCTTCACACTGGAATCGATCTTTTGATTTAATCTAGATTTATAAGAAGCAGATGCCTTTGCACTCTTCTGGCTAGAACTCTTCGGATTTTTTCTGTCATGCTTCCTCATTGAACTTTTCCTCCTCATACACTTACTGTCCAGTAGATGTAAGGATTCCTCCCCATTTTCTGCAGTTGAGATTCTTTTATCTCCTTTAAGCGGCTTTCGAAATTCTTCAACTTCTTCATGATCATCCTCCATAGATTTATTAAATCTCGAATCTCCTTTGTTCACTTTTCCGTCTTGCATTAACCCAGTTAATCCAAGTTCAGGGAACACTCTACCCGGATCTTCAGGAAATTTAACGTTTCCTGACATCTTTTTCTGTTCAATCCTTTTCACGTTTTTTGGACCTCTGTAACTCATCAGGAACAGACCCTCTTAACGTTGGTTTCAAGCTGTTTGTCCTAGCCTTAACAATCAGACTTTGTTTAAAAGGAATATCGTATGAAGAAAACTTATTCTCCTTAAAGAATAGTCTATCCTCCAAAAATTGAACCAGATCTGAAATAATAACCAGTCTTGAACCTTTATCAAAAACTAGCCATCCTTTTCTGTTCACTGGAAAGCCCAAGAAGGCTCCCTCTGAACCATTATCACTGATGCCATTTCTGTACATTGGTGGAACTGCAGTTACTACAGTACAACCAAATACCTTGAAATCTGGCAACGGTAAAACTTTGGAGAACCATTTAAATGCCGGAACATCATATCCATTAACTGTCGATACTTGAAAGTTATGGTACATCACCGCCATTTGAAATGCATAATTCCAAAGTATTTCAGGTAAATTTGCATGATTCATTAATGCGATCGCTTTTGTTTTCAACGTTCGATGCATCCTTTCAGCAATACCGTTTTGATGTGAACTATATGGAACTGTAAATTCCATCTTAATTCCACGTTTTTGACAAAATTTCCTTAATTTTTCATTGTCAAATTCAGAACCATTGTCGCTTCTTAAGATTTCCAATTTTGGATTTCCTGGTAAAATAGTATGAGCCTGTTGAATAAACACCATAATTTGTTCAGCAGCTTGTGATTTCTGACTTAATGGAAAAATTTCCACATATCTAGAATATCTATCAACTATTGTCAAGAACATTTTATAGTTCCCAATAGAAGTTATTGCTGTTTCACATATATCAACATGGATTCTTTTGAATGGTGCTTTAGCCTCAACTAAATCAACTGCAACTCTTGGCGTAGATTTCACTGCATTAGCAACCTTACACGCAATACATGACATAGTCATTGATGGAGCTGTCAGTAACTCCGGATATTTTCTCATCAAAAGCTCAAATTGTTTTCTAGATGGATGTCCGAGTCTGTTGTGCATTAACATTGCTTTATCTCCATTAGACAATGTTATGTTACCCACAACCACATTAAAATGATTAAGAACCTTTGCTCTAATATGTATATGTTGATCTGTCAGATGTGTAAACGAAATTTTCTTCTTCATTCCATCTCCAATATAGACATCAACACCTTTCATTCTCAACGGAATTTTATCTATTTCACACATGTGAGTGTATGATAAAAGATTTTGTGGAACATTTTTGGAATAAACCACATCATTCAACCTAAGCACTAATCCATTTTCTAATTGAAGAGTCAAGTGTCCAACACCTTGAGCTTCTAAAGGCAGATTATTGCTTGCAATATAAGTTGATTTTTGTTCTCTGTAATCTTCCAAGAACTTTTTGTTGTTAACGAAATGAAATGGAGATCCTGAGTCTAGGACAAAATTCTCAACTCCAAGTTTCTCTTTTTGAAATTCATCAGTTTTAACCAAAGGTTTCAAATTTTTAACAAAGTTAACAGACTTATCTTCTTGTTTCTTTCGTTTGAAGAAGCGAAGATCTTTATCTTTTCCTTTCTCTTTCTCAGATTCTGTTACAGATTTCTTTTGTTGCCCAACAATCTTTTGCATGATGTCCTGGTTTTCCACAATTAATACAATTTCCCTTAACACGCATTTTCTTAATCTTGACAAAGGGTTTTCGATCCAGAACCTTCGACATGTCACCATCTTGATTCTTTCTCTTTTGTCCAAATTGTTTAACCGGTAATTTTCCTATCTCAGTTAAAGGAATTATCCAGTCTCTGTTCTTTGCATAGTCAACAAGACTTCTGTACTCACTAACAATATTTGTTATCATGGGTTTCATATTGATTAAGGCAGTCTTTTTGGGGTTTAAATTTTCTCCTGTAGTAAATTTATAGGTTTCAGAGAAATATTTTGGATCCCACAATTTTCTTAAACCTTCATGAACACTTGCAAGGTAAGTTAAAAGTTTTTCAATTTGTACCTGTTTCAAACCATTCAGACTAGCAAGTTGAAGTATAAAGATTTCTAACAGAGTCAACTCCTGTAAAAAAATTCTTTCATGAAACTCAGTTGGATCCTTTCTTTCAAATTGTGCCAATCGACAAATAGCTTGTGCCCGACCTTCAATTGATTGAAGTTTTAACTTCTCGTAGTTCTCAAACAATAGATCTCGATCACTCACTTCAGAAGCAATACTTGCACCCGAGGCTTCAACACTCTGTCTTAACATTGCGGAGTATTGATCCATTAGGAGTTCTTTAGTTCTTCTCCTTTCAGCAGTATTAAAATAAGCATCTCCTTGTTTAAAGTATTCTTCAAATCTAGGTGTACCGACTGAACACACTTTTAAAACAAATTCTTGTAGCCAAATTGGAAAACTAGATTCTCCATCTAGCTTTGTAGTAAACTCAGGAAGAGTTTGTGGAAAGCTTGGTACAAGTGTCGTCATTCTGTATTTTGCAGCCAATCAAGCTTCAGTCTCATAATCTGTTGAAATAGTTAATGTGCAGGGATTAGCTACAACCAGAAGGGCAATTATTTAATTCAAGGGAAAGCCTATCCAATAGACCAGGTATAACTAATTGCTTGTTGTATGAGTCTTTTTGAGTTTTTAAGTTCTTAGTCTCGTTACAACATAAGAAGAATCCTCTCCTTATATAGACAAGATATGCATGTGATAAGTGAGCTTAGACTTTAACAGCCATTAATTAGCTTTTACAGCCACTTATTAAACCCATACATCTCAACAATATCCCGACCCACCACCTTACATGAGTTTGGCTTACAAGCTGTTCCTGCCAACGGCTTCTCAGTTGTTTGCGCTGGACATGATTCATCTTCATAAGCTACTCTTGATTCAGCCATTTTAGCTCTCTTTCAAAAAGAAAGGGAGTATTTGAACGTCAATTGAGGTCCTCACTGGGACTTGAAATTCATTTGCATCGCTGAATGTGTTTATTTCAAAACTTAGCAATTTAATCACTGTTTCGATTATGGCTATAAGATATTTTTGTAAATGTAATGTTTATCATCTTTTCCATTAGATCTGGAAAAAGTGTCAGTGATAAGTGTATTATTGAAAACAAAATTCACTTTGCCAAATTTAAATTGGTGATCGAAATCATTTTCGCCTGTATCGTACTTCTATTGCATCCCTTTCATTACTGTTTTTTGGGCATCTATTTCCGTGACAACCCAATTACATTTAACTTTACTTCTTGATTTGATCCTTTCTGAACCTATTTTTAGTCCGTGTGGGAAAAGAAGCAGAAACGATAACAAATCGGGCAACCATACTAAAATGCTTTTAGTCCGCTATTCCCACGGTGCACCGCTACACCCATACCTCCCATTATATATCTCCCAACTGACCACCCAGCTCACCCCACAGACAGCTGCAACCGACTCCCAACCCACTCCCACCACCCTAACCCATTCCCACCCCATTCCCCACTCACCTCTCCTTTCAGTCGCCCCACTCCCCAAACACCGTACTGCACACAAGCCAACACCACTCCCTTCGGCTCCACCTCCCCCATTCAAAGAGACGGAACCACAGCAGACCGCAGGCCACTTTTGCACTCTCCACGCCACCACAACCCCCCCACAAGTGTGTTCAGCATCCACCGCTCCCCGGTGGCCGGGTCGTGCGCGCCCCAATATCGCATACCCAACTCGCTCACCTCCACTTCCCTCCAACCCCATGAACATCAACCCCGACTCGGCCAAGGACATTCCCTGCAAGAATGTCCTCATCTACGGCTACTGCAAATACGAAAACAAAGGGTGTGTGTTCTCGCACCCGCCCGGCCTGGCGGCCACGTCCAAGTCGTCGACGCTCAAAAGCACTCTGGGCGCGTCCTCCACCTCGGAAGACGAGCCCAAGCGCCGCTTCAACATGAACACGCCGTCGTTCCAGCCGGCGGTGGGCGCGCTCACCAACAAGTTCAGCGCGTTGTCGCCCAAACTCAAGGAAATCCCTGTATTTGTGCCTGCGGGCACCGGAACCCCACCAGGGGGAGAAGACGCACCCGGAACGCCGTTGGCGGGGGCACGGGGGCCCGAGAGTCCCAGCCACTCTGTTCCCAGCTCGGCCGTCAACCACCCCAACCTCCCCAACAACGCGAGCTCAGTCTCCAACGCGAGCTCAGTCTCCAACGCGAGCTCAGCCTCCAACGCGAGCTCAGCCTCCCACCCCAACTCCCACCCCAACTCCTACGCCAACTCCTCCCACGCCAACGGCCCCGACACGCCCGCGCGCAAGTTCAACGCGGCAACACCGTCGTTCACACCCGCCAATCCCGTGGACGCCATGCTGCCGGCGGCGCTCACACCCAAAAACCCCTACCTCGCACAGCAGGCGCCCGGCGAGGACTACATGTACCACGCCAGCCTGGCGGCGCTGGCATACCCGCTACATCACCACTTGTACGCGCCCGCGCCGCCGCCGCGGCTCGCAGTGCCGCTCAGCACCCACGAGACCAACGTCACCGACATGTTCATCGACAACGACGTGCGCGAGCTCCTCACCCGCAAAAACGAGGCCACGTTGCAGACCATGCCCCACCTGCAGTTGCCGGAGCACGTGGGCGTGTACCACCTGCTCGTGCCCATCGACCTGACCTTCGACCAGGTGTCGCGCACCTACCAGTTGCCGTGCCACGTGTACAAGGCCACCTCCAACGCCAGCGCGCTCCCGTACGTGATGCGGCGCATCGACCACGCGCTGCGCGTGTCCATCGCCAACGAGTTGCCGTTCCGCACCGTCAAGCGGTGGCGCGCGGTGAAAAACCCCAACGTGGTGCACTTGGAGGACGCGTTCACGTCCGTGGCCTTCTCCACCCAAGGCGAGCCGTCGCTCTGCCTCGTCTACGACTACTACCCGTTGGCCGACACCCTCCTCGAGCGCCACGTGACCCGCAAGTTGGCCACAAAGCTCCTGCCCGTGTCCGAGGACATGCTCTGGCTGTACCTCGTGCAGTTGGTGGGCGCATTGCTCGACATCCACGCCGTGGGCTTGCACGCGGGCTCGTCCGTGTCCACGTCCAAGATCTTGGTCACCAACAAGAACCGCGTGCGCCTCGGCGCCGTGTGCGTCGACGACATTTTGGACCACGACGCTCTCGAGCTCTCGCGCGCCGACATTGGCGCCGACGCCACCATCCGCAAGTTGCAGCTCGCCGACGTGGTGCGCCTCGGCGCGGTGTTTGTGGAGCTCGCGGCCACCGCGCTCCCGCCCAGCTTGCGCGCCGCCGCGCCCGACGACGTGCTCGCCAAGTTGGGCCGCGTGTCGACGGTGCCGTTTCTGCCCGACTTTGTCGGCGCCCTCCGCGCGCTCACGGCCGTGGACGACACGTTTGACTTGCGCGCGTTCTACACCCAGCACCTTGCGCAGCGCGCCCTCCGCCTAATCAATGGTTTGCAGGATCTGACCGACTACTACGAGGGCCAGCTTCTGTCGGAGCTCGAAAACGCGCGCTTGTTCCGGCTCATGGCCAAGCTCAACTACCTTCTCGACCGCCCGGAGCAGGACGGCGAGTTGCGCGGCAATCTCTTCGTGATCAAGTTGTTCCGCGAGTTTGTGTTCCAGACCACGGACGACGCGGGCAAGCCGGCGGTCGACTTGTCGTGGGTGTTGGTCAACCTCAACAAGCTTGACGTGGGCGTGGACGAGCGCATCTTGCTTGTTTCGCAGGAGGAGGACAGCTGCTTGATGGTCAGCTACAAGGAGATCAAGGATGTGGTGGACCAGACGTTCCGCAGTCTTTTTAGGTGAGTAGGGAAGAGCAAAGAAACGATTCGGCCGTAGTGCAACAGCGTGCAAGTCGTTTGTGGTGTGGTGAGACTAGACTTCCACAGGGAAGAGGGCGACTGATATTCCACAGGGAAGAGGGTGACGGAGATTCCACAAGGAAGAGGGTTCTCGGCACCAAAATTTGATCGCTATCAAGTCCCGGGTAAGAATCAGTGATTGGTTGAACAAAATTGCTGGTAGACACCCAATGGGCCAAAACCACATCAATACTTCAATAGATCCGTCATAGATTGGCACAGAATACACCAATAATACACCGAAATACTATACAATATAGCATACCAATATATAATACCAATATATAATACCAATATATAATACCAATTTATACTACCCATTCATAATACCAATACACCTACATAATACTAATACGTAACCATTTATAATACTAATACTTAGCGATACATACTAACCTACATAATACCAATACCAACACTGTCATTACACCTACATAATCACATACTACCAATTTTTGAATGTTTCATCATTTTGCCCGTAAATCATTTTCGTGAAAATTCAATACTCTGTACTGGTATTATATTAAGAAATAAATCTTGTATCTTTGCACTTACTGCAGTGGACCAGAAGAACGGAGGCCACTGCATAACTTTATTCGTGTGGCAAATTAATGCTATAGGCTAATGCTCACTAAATCTATGAGCCATCATCTCCCTACTAATCCCTATCTATTCTAACCCGACACCAGTACCCCACGGAACAAACCACAATCCATCTTGCATGACTGAATCCTGTCCTTAGTACGGAACCGAAGAGTCACACGCACGGAAAGCCGAACAATTTCTTCTATGAGTAATGCGCGCGTCATGCCTAAGTCCGGAGAAATGCTTCATCACAAAATTCTCTCGTAACATTGAATCTTCTTGTGGAGAGTTGCAGCAGCAACACCGCACAAGAATCTTCGCAGTGAAAAAGAAAATAAATGAAACGCCACACATGGAGTCGGATCACCAAAGTGTGGAACTGGCGAATGCGCACGTGACGTGGTCGTCTCAGTCGAGTCATTTCTTATCGAGTGAGTAATCCTCTGTGTACCGGAACGGCGTCGACCCACTGATAGTATATAATGGTTCCGCAGCCACAGTCTTCACATTTCTCTATCATTCATTGATAACCCACTCCACCCCCTCACACCCTCTCTGGTTTCACTAGAAAAATAGTGGAAAGCTCAACAACTCGCAAGTTTTCACTTTCATCCTTTTTTTATCTAATTTTTTTATCTGGCTTTTTTGGGTTTACTTGACATTGGTCAAGCGGTTTTTTACACACTTGGTTATCGGTTTACATTTTTTTTTGGTTGGTTCCAACTTCACTTTCATTCATCTGTCGGTGTGATCTCTTTTGCTGGTCATTTTTTCCACCTGACAACCCCCGGTTCACTCTAGAACCTTCCCTATCATATTTTCCTTTTGTTCCTGCTTCCCAATACTTCTACTCACAATGTCTGGTTCCAATTAGTAGGGCGAGGCAAGTAATTGGATTTAAGTTGTGCAAAAGTTTTATTTTATTTTTTTTTTTAATTTCCCCATGATTTCCCCACCATTTGAAAGTCCCGAAGGGTCGGCCTTGCCTCATTCTGACAAAGAAGAGACACCTTCGACCCCTATGGAGCACTACTCGCCAAATCAGTTGAAATACTACAATGACCACTTGAACAAAAGTCAGTTCAACATGATTTTGATCAACTGCGCATTGAACTTGCTCAAGGTTATCTACAAGGATAAGCCCATTGAAGAGGCCAAGTTGAGATTCTTCATTGTCGAGGTGTTGAGAAGATCCAAGTCTTCCATCCAAACTTTGCAGATTGCGTGCTACTACATGTTCCGCGTGATCAACAATAAGAAAACTTCGCCATTGCCATCCTGTCCCAAAAAATTGTTTTTGGGCATGAGCATTTTGGCTTCCAAGTTCAATCAGGACCACAACTACTCATTCAAGTCGTGGCTCAGAATTTGCGGCTGCAAGACCGAGGATGATTCCAACTTGAACTTGCGGAAGCTCAAGAAAACCGAGGTTGAGTGTCTCCAACTTCTTGACTACAACCTTTTCATCAACAGTTCCAAGTACGAGAACTGGTGCAACGTGTTGTTGATTTTTGGCTACGACTTCATTTCTCTTCACGAGGTCAACAATGGTGTATTGACATGGAGCGACCTCGAAGAGAGCTCCCAAAAGTTGGATCGCTGGAACAAGTTTTTGGTTCGTTTGGACGACAAGCAGTTGAAAGACACCACCGTGAATTTCAAAGAGTACTATGCCGGTCAAATCGGTTCCAAGATTGTGCTTTCTGCGCCACAAAAGGTGAATCTGTTGTTTAATAAGCGCTGCCACGAAGAGGAGTTGACCTCCTCCAAGAAAGCATGCACTGCTCAGTAGAATACACGATATCATCACATTTAGTGTAAACGAATCAAGGTTTAGTCCACGCAAGTGGAAATGGTGGTGATGCCATAGGAGAACAAGTCAGTGGGGCTCTACCGCACTCGCCACCCTTCCCTGGGGATTCTTTTCTCCATCTACTACACAATTCCCAAATGAAATGTATTATGGTACACTAAAACAAGAAACAAATGTAAATCACACAGAATGACCCTACTCCACACTAAACTTAAGCTGAAGCAGTCACAACCGGAACCTCGTCAGACAACTTGGCAGCAACTCCATTAGAAGCCTCCGCCACCGCTTCGGAAATCTCCTGTGCCTTCTTCTTGACCGGAGCCGCGGCATCTTGCGCATAGGTTTGGGTGGTATCCTTGATGGGCTGAATGTAGTCCAGATTGACGGTTTTGAGCAAAGAAACACCGGTGTTAATGGATGCAGACGCCACCTTGGCATAGTAGTTTTCCGCCGCCGCCGCATCAAACTGCTGGTTGTAGGTGGAAATCACCGAGTTGGAGATGTCGTTGGACTTGGACGAAATCAAGTGCTTGGATCTGGTCAAGGTGTCGTTGACAATCTCTATCGACTTGTAGAGCTCGTTAGAGGCTTCGGTGGCGGTACTTTCGCCTGCTTCCTTCACCTTGGGCAACACCTTGTCCACGGTACTGGAGGCATACTCATTCACTGGCTTCAAGTACAGCGAAATGGTATCTCCACCTTTCTTCTTGTATGCGCCGGCAATGTCCGCTGCTTTCTTCTTGTAGTCGTCTCCCACCAGCTTATAGGCACTGACATATTCACCTCCCTTTTTCCTGTACTCACGCAAGACCGTATCTCCGTGTTTCACCAAGTTCTCACTTTTGCCCACAACCGCATCTACCGACGATAACACAATCACGTCGAATTTGGTATCCGCTTTTTGCAAAATTCCAGCGGTGACCGGAATGTAAGCGACAAGTTTGGAGTAGACAAGGTTGGCCACAGCGAAAGCGTAAGTGTACACCACATTGACTAAATGGAAGGAAAACGCATAGGCGATGGCTTTCTGCACCACAGGATATTGCTTGAGATGGTTGAGGGATTGGGACGAAAAAGACTTGGACATTGAAGGAAAATCAACAGAAGGGAAAAGGGTACAAACTCTAGCGCACCGTAAAAAAAATACTGAAACAAAAGCGCCACAAATATGGGTTCTTGGGGGTTTATGAAGGGATACCACAGGAGATGAAGTATGCGGTATGCACAGGCCCCCTGTGGTATCCGGATCCCACGAGTCATCCTGCAATTGCTCATGCAAATGATCCTGCAACTGATGCTGCAAGGCTCTGCACGCACGGCTCTTGCGATTTCTCGGGCGCCCACAGTGATATGAGGGCCGAGGGAGAGTGTGATTGACAGAAAATCGAGCGTGAGGTGCGGGAAGCTTGAAAGCGAAAGTTTGAAAATGGTCTCGGGAACAGCAAAATCCTACGGCTCTACGAGGTGGAAAAGTGGCAACGTGCCAAAATAAAGAACACAAACTATGGAGAATCCGGAAAAAAGAAATAGATCTTGGTTCGGCGCTCTTTGTGAAATTGTTTTCACTGGGTACCATCTCCGCTCGAGATCCACCGACTCACACTTGCTTCCCTTCGAGCGAGAAAATTTTAAGTTGGATAAAGTGCTTTGCATTCAAATGTTGCTGCTCCCATACTTGCAAACGTCATATCGGGGGTGTTTAGGGTTTCGCGGCAGCAATGAACGCATTCCCCCTTCACACCTGTTGGCGCAATATATCGGAAGATAGATAAAGAGCGGTTATGGTGTTACGACCAAAAATGCTTCGGATGGACTGTTTGGGCAGAATTATTCACGTTTTGATCCGATCTCATATGGTAGCTGTTTTGGTCCCTCAGACAAGGGTTTTCTGAGTACAGGATCGGTTCTGGGCACTTGGCGAGGGCGGCATCTGTCCGGATAACGCAGGTGGGCGCGACATCCACATGCATGTGATTTTCTTTCTCCGAGTCCTTGTCATTGCTAAATGACAGACGCATCACTTGACTAGCGCGACATTGCCATTGTCAACAGAGGATTTTCCGAGGTTTCGAATGGCTCGGTGCCGGAAAAACCGACATTGCCCATCTGCGCCATTCTTTCCTTGTGTTGAACATGTGCACTTTTTCGACTGATCTTCACACCCGCCTGTCCTCGGCTTTGGTTCGCAATTGAGTATTTACTGTTGATAAGCACGAAGGGGTATGTGCCCTGAGAGATCACTGGAAGAGCGGAAGAAGACACCTTGTTACAGGTTACAATCAGATTTTTCACTCGCAAAGGTAGATTTTGGGAAATGCCCGGCGGACTTTCCGTGATGTATTCTGATTTATCATTTGATCTCATTTGTTATCATCTATTTTGTATCGTTTGTGTGTAAGCGTGGTCTGTGTAGTAACTTCCGCAGATGCAATAGAAGCATGTAAAACAGGTAAGCTGAATTTGATACTACACGCTGACAATATGACCAACACAAAAGCTAAAACAACCATGCAAACATAACCTGCCGGTATGACGCAGCATAAACTGTCAACAGTCAATAAAATGTAAATAAACTGTCAACTGTAAACAATCTTCAACTGTCAATACAACCGGAGATTATAGTGTGCCTCCCGTGTGCCATCATACAACCTCCATCTACCGCCAACACCTCGCCTCTACATTCACACTAACAAAAAATATGTTCCTATAATCCTAACGATCACTGTTGCTTGCACTCCTGTGGGTTTTCCTTAGGACCAGGCTCGTTGATGTCGTCATCTTCATCCTCATCTTCGTCACCCTCCTCACTGTCAAACTCCTCGTCCTCCTCAGCAAAGTCCTCTGGGTAGTCCAAACCAACCGCATCGCCAGTGAACCAGTCAATGGCACGAGGAATCAATCTGTCCTTGATCTCCTCTCCCAATTGATAATCCAACTCCAATCTCTCCTCCAAGTCTGCGTCTTCCTCGTCGTCCTCTTCCTCCGAATCAGCATCGGATGGGGCCTTTGGTGGGTCAAAGAAGTTGAAGAACGACTCGGTGGGAGTCAACTTCTCGATGGTTCTGGTCTGCTTGGTGTTCTTGTTTCTTTGCTTTCTGCGCTCGATGTTGATGGTCACGTTGTGCTCCTTGGACTTCCAGTTGATTTCACACCCGTCAGCGTGGTCGTAGACAAAATCCCCGGAGTAGCCCAACTCCGCTTGGTAGTGGTAGGTTTTGGTCAAGACCTGGTTGCTCAAGAACGGGTTCTCGCCAAACTCAAAGATCAACTCGAATCCTGGAGTGCTCAAGTACTCCATGCGGATGTCTTTCAAGTACTGCAACACCTCGCTGTCTCTGTCGGTGATGGCCTCGCTGACAGTGCTCAAGTTCTCCAACGAGGTCAACCAGAAGTTGGGAATGCCCTTGACGTCGTCGTCCTCGTCGTGTTCCTCATCCTCGTCGTCCTCGTCGTCTTCTCTTTCTTCCGCCTCAAGCTCTTCGCCAACCTCAATCTCCTCCGCAGTAGGCTCCTGCTCGCCGGTCACAATGGCCTTTCTGCGCTCGTACAAAGGCTCGTACTTGCTAAAGTACTTCTTTTCCAACTCCAACAACTCCTTCTGGAACTCCGCCTCCAACTTCATTTGCTGTTGCTGGATCGCCTTCAATCCCGACACTCTCTTCTTCACCAGCTTGGGCAATTGCTCGATATAGCCGCTCTGCTGGCCCACCAAGGTGCCCAACTTGCCTTGGATCATCGAAAGCAACGCGGGATTGTTGGCCAACTGTTTGGTCAAGTTGTTCTCATCTTCCTCGGAAATGGTGGAAACAGAAGGAAGTTTCTGTTGCTTCAAGTACAGATTGGCGACACTGGAAGGAGTGTTCTGAGGGGTTGGCGCTTTGGAAATGTCGCCGTGCTTTCTGATAGGTTCCGACATTTTTGGGCAGTGGCGGTTCAACAAAGGTGTAGCAGAAGATAATTTGCTCCTGCTCCTGGTTTGAAAAAGAAATGATTTGTCACGTGTTCGCTCGGCAAGATCCATGTCGATAATATACATACTCAAATAAATATATATATATATATATATACATACATATATGTATGTACGCCTCCGCGCCGCGCCCGGAAGCATGAAATCTAAAGCTCAAATGAGGCAGATGGCCCCATCGCCGTGGCCTCGGGAATGTCGTCGTAATGGCCGTCCAAATACTTCTCGATATCCTGTTTCCGTTGCTCCCATTCCTGCACCTGGTCGAGCTTCACCTGGATGTCGCTGATCTCGTTATCAATCGACTTCAAGTTCTCCTCCGACGTCAAGTCGTGGAAAATCCATCCGTGCTGCTCCTTCTGGTCTTCCTTGATTTCCAACACAAATTCGTGGTATTTCATCAACAATGGCCGGTGCGAAAGCGTCACGTACGTGATCTTCTTCTTTTGTAAAAGCTCAAAAAGGTAGTCCTCCACATCCGTACTCACGGCATTGGTAAACTCGTCCAACACCACAAACTTGGGGTTGGCGAAAAGAACACGCGCCACACTCATTCTCTGCTTCTCTCCGCCGCTGAACACGTCTTTCCAGTCCTTCTTCACATTGAAGTTTCCTTCACGCGTCAAGAGATACTCCAACTTCACCTCGCACAAAATGTGGTACAAATGGTCGTCGTTGTAGCCCATCTCAAGCATGTCGTCGTAGGAGTAAGGATAAAGAATCTGGTCCCGCAAGTTGCCGTTGGTGAAATAGGTTTTCTGCGGCAAGTAGAAAATCTCCTCGTCACTTGGCTTCGATAACAACCCATGGTAGAGAGGCCACAAGCCTGCCATGATCCGAGCAATCGAGGTTTTGCCGCTTCCGTTCGAGCCCAAAATCAAAAGGTTTTTGCGTTCTTGGATCTGGAAGTTCAACTTGTCAATCAACAACTCGCCGTCGGAACCCTCGGCGCCCGGAATTATAACGGGGATGTTCTCAAACCGGATACCATTGCGGTAGTTCTTTTGCACTGTTCCCAGAAGATCGGTAGCTCCGTATTTGGACCCGAAAGCAAAAGTAGGCGAATGGCACATGTGGAGGTTCATCAACAACCCAAAGACTCTGTTGGTGTAGCCCGTAAGCTCGGAAACATCCTTGATCGAGTACATAAGCCGTGATCCAGCATCAGCTAACGACAACATCAATCTCTTGTTGATGATAAACTGTCTCATGTTTTGTCTTTCATCCACCTTTGGTTTGGCCTGTTGCGGCAGCTGCACCAACTCGCCTTCGTCAGCGTGAGCGTCGGTGGCAGTGAAGAATTCCTCTAAGAACACAGGCAATCCCGCAAACACGTAACCCCACGCAGACCAGGTGTACTTCAACACATAATCTTCAATAACCGAGTAGGAGAATGAAACGTTGATTTCCTTGGAGATGTGGGCCATGAGCTCGTCGAAAGTTTCCCGTAACTTTGCCTTTTCCACCTTGGAGCCCTTGTAAAATCCAATTTCTTCCGAGTTGGTGATAAGATTAAGGTGCTCATTGTAGTACTGACCTTCCAAGTGGGTTTTGCGGGCAGAAAGCTTACCGAAGGAAGGCGTGAACCGCTTTAAAACCACCGCAGTCGCAAAATAGTTGGCGAAAATACCGACAATGGCACCAGTACCCAAGTTGTCTCTCAAATAAACCGAGAAAAACACCAAATCAATCAAAGGCTTGCCCATACTGGAAAAAAGACCACAGATGGAGTCGCAGAATTTGGCCACATCGTTGGTGATGTACTGGTCAATGTTCTGGATTTCCGACTGGTTCAACAGAATCTTGTAGTAGGTTATCATCTTGTCCAAGTACATATCGTGAATGTAGCGGGTCAAGTTGGTGCGGAAACCCAACGAAAGACGGTTTTCCAAGTACTTGATGGCCGCATTCGTATAAGAAGCAGGGAAAGCAATAAGAATCCAGTAGATCAAGTCACGCACAAACTTTCTGCCGTTGGCACTGATCAAATTCTTCACAAGCTGACCGTCGAGTTTAGCAATGATCAAAGAGAGCCACGTACGCAAAACCAAGAAAAAGCACTGGGAAATAAGAAGGTACGTGTTCTTGCAAGGGAGTTTTGGAATCAAAATACGCCAGATGATGATAAGCTGGTTCAAAAACCGAGAGTTGAACAAGTTGTTCTGGAGCTTCAATTTCTGGTCGAAATGGAAGTTCTTGTAGAGATACTTGTCTGCCGCATATCTGTCGAGACTGGGTTTGGGGATGATAATGCGGGTGGTGCCGGTTTTACCCTTGGGAATGAGAATTTCCCTGGCGCCATTCTTCAATATGGTGGAAGACTGCCGAACAAGAAGCGGACGTTTGAGCAGCCGCTTATAGTTGCGGTCACGGTACCATGAAAGTAACGAGTATAAGGCAAAATAGGTTCCGATGCCAAAAGTAGAAACAATGGTTCCAATAAAAAGAACCACTGGTCGACTCTGGTAATTGATAGACACCCGGTTATCTTTATAGACAAGTACAAACTCGCGCAATAGGAGAAGAACTCGCTTGAGATCCTCTCCCTTGTAGAGTTTGATTCGAGCTAGTCTATTCATGGCAGTTTTTGCGTGCCTCTGAATATTCTATGAGTTGTGGTGGAAAAGAAGTTGTAGGGTGGTTAAAAGTACGTGACTGGTGAAGCTTGCGAAGTCTATACCCCACACTAAGATAACCGAGGGACTGCGTCGAAGCCTCAGAAGGAAAAAGACTAGAACCACCCCAATCTACAGGATGACAAAGTGCTTTTCGAAGGAAAGCGTGAACCTTTGGCTCTGGCGGGACTAGATGCAATATATTATTGTTTCTTTGAGCTTAGCAGTAGCTGGGTTGGGGCAGTTAGCAGGAGAGAACCAAAGTAACTAGCTGCACGTGCAACTAGCGACTTTCACAGGATTGGAAAGTACACACTCCAGTATGGGAGAAGAGCTCAGAGGAGATATCGTTGGGGCGTATTACGAAGGCGAAGAGCTGAAGAAGAATCTTGGGTTGCGGAATAGAAAGTAGGGGAAGGCCCTTTTTTCGTTTTTTTTTTTTTTTTTTTTTTTTTTTTTTGGTGTTTCTGTAGTATTATATGGTACTGTATTCATTGGTTGATTAAGCGATTAGTAGATACATGTCAGACATAGTAGATGGCCACAGGATGTAACGTGCAGTTAGTATATGACTACTGGGCTTCTGGATTTGTGGATTTCGCCAGATGTTTCGTGTAGAAAGACGTTCGCTAATACCTTCCAGCACTAGAAGTTCTATATGATCTCCAAGTGTCCAGTTAAAATATACAACTCTTATCATGTTATCGCTAGACCCGTGTTAGATGGCCTCATGTTTTTGATAACAAGACAATTACCGAATGCTCTGCTCACCGCTCACTAAAAACCCATCATTTTGTACTCAGTGTACTCACTACTTACTCACTGTACTATGTCATACTTTCTAACTAAAAGCACTCAATAATCACCAACACTTGCACTATTCGCTGATACCACCTTCGGAGACTCTTCCAGCTATTCATTGTATGTCGCCGTACTATATTAATTGTAAATTTAATGTTTCGCCGTGCTATATTCGTATGGCCGTACCATATTCATCGTATGGTCGTACTATACTCATTGTATGGTCGTACTATATTCATCGTGTGGTCGTACTATATTCATCGTGTGGTCGTACTATATTCATCGTGTGGTCGTACTATATTCATCGTGTGTTCGTACTATATTCATTATATGGTCGTACTATATTCATTGAATGGCCGTACATCGTATGGCCGTACTATATTCATTGAACGACCGTACTACATTCATCGTATGGCCGTACCCATACACAGGGATGTACCACGGACTTCTTGAACCACTTCTTGAGTCGTCATAACACTCAACCACTCATGAACCCCTTATATACTGGCATCGAGCGGAGTAGTTCTGAATCTCGTTACTTCTTCATGTTGGCAGTAACGCACGCACGGAACAACTGGAATTCTTTGGCACAAGCATCTTTCGAGATGTTGGTGTAACCTTTCAACACACACTGACCGTAGGCCGAACCAAGCTCAGCACATTTGGCGCTGGCGTTCATAAGCCGGGCGGCGGGTCTAACTTTCTGGGACATGGTGAAGAAAAGTAGATGGGTCGCGCAATGTATACAAGCACCAGAGGATAATCTGGAGTAGGAGCAGCAAGCGATTCGGCAACTGAAAGGGCTTTTTTTTTTTAATCTCTATACTCGGAATTGGCGCCGGGTGCTCTAGTGATTTAGATCTTTCTGCGAAAGTGCCCGCGTGGGATATACTCGAAGCCACGATCTAGGAGATTGGGCTGAAAAGCCATTTCTGGATTGGTGAGATGGGACGAGATTCCGGGGTTTCAGTTCTGACGAAAGTCCACCGCTATCGTAGGCCTCGCCGGTACCGTAGCAATCTCTAGCGCCACCAAATCCTAGTCTCGCGAACATCCAGTCACAGTCTCTTCACTTGCCCTCGCCCAACTCTCTCTTCTCACAGTCTCTTCACTTACCTCGCCTAACGCTCTCTTTTCACAGTCTCTATTTGCACTCCGCAGTGCCCTATAAATACGTGCCCACCGTCTATAAAAGCCTCAGCTCCACCGCAAACGCCATCTTCATCGCCTGCTCCATGAACATCAAAGTCAAGATCGAGTGAGGTCCCACGCGGAACAACTGGGCCCAGAATCCCTTGTAGAACGCCCACGGTCCCTCTGTCTTGACAATCTTAGAGAAACAGTCTACCGGGCCCTTGTACAAGTCGCCCTTCTGGTTGTACAATCTGGTCAACACCACATCCCACGGATTCATGACAATAGCCACCCCGAGACCGGCCATGGATGACGACACAAAGTGCAAGCCAAGAGACCCGTTCTCCATCAAGTTATGGTTCAACAAGTAGTTCTTGGTCAAGTTGTACACCGGCAACTGCGCCGAAGACCCTGCACCCGTTCTCAATACTGCCGCATCCACACCTCGGAACCACCCCCGGACACCTTCAGCCGCGTAGATCTGGCGAAATCCGTCCAAGAGACTCTTGTAGTAAGTCTGCTGGCCCACGCTCACGTTGACCTTGGCGTTGGCCTTGTTGAACGACTGCATTCTCGTTTTGATGAGGAAAAACGGATTGGCAATCACTGCTCCGGCACTGCCGGAAACAAAACCCGCAAGCACATTGACAAGCAAGTTCTGGGGGATTTTGGACACATCGTCCGAGTACTGCGCCGGGAAAAGCACGCGGGTGATGTGTTTTCTCGAAGGCTCGTACAACCCAATCCGGCACCCATTGAGTCCCATCTGGTACCAGTATCCACACACCAAGCCCTGCTGCAAGCCACGGAGGCCTTCGTTTTTGTAGATCACCACCGCGGCCTGGATGGGATTCTTGTACAATTTGGGTGTACTGGAAGCGGCGGAAAGTTCACCTTGTAATTGCATTCTCGTTTTGATAAGCTCAATCGGGTTGGTAAAGGTGACGGCACCACAGGCAGCTACGCCGCCGGCAATGAACCCTCCAAGAGTAGAAACCTCCTGCGAGAGTGCTTTCAGCTCCGTTTTCACGCCCATATCACAGTCGTTGAGTTTTCCAGATGGTAGTCCGAGAAAGAAGAATGAGACCGGTAACGGCGAGTGGTGCCCGATTAGGAAGGCCGCGACCGAAAATTTTATCGCTGTGATCTGGCGCTCTCTGCGGTCGCACACTCAGGTCTGTTGGTTTTATTACTAGAAGTGGGGCTGCTTGGTTTGAGTTTTCTTTTCTGGCTTGGAATTTTACTGGATGTTCTACGGTGCCTATTGCCTTGCCTGGTGTAATGCTACGGTACTCCGTGGTCCGTACTGCATATTGCGCGCTGGTGCCGGTGGGGAAATGTGAAGGTCGCGGCCAGAGATGTGCTTCTGCTTTACTGTTGAAAGGCATGATGGAACTGTTATACGTCAGAATCTTTGTACTCCTGGGAGCTGCTGGGCCTCAGTAGCTTTCAGTGATGTGTATGTTCTGCACGCCAGTTTGACAGTGGTATATGCCGGAAGACCGGCGAGCCTAGTAATGGGAATTGTTAGTAGAGTGAGTTCAGCTGAAGTCTGTTACACCCAATGTCACCCAATGTTATGGACATATTGATGCATGTTCCAGTTCATATACGAAAATGTTTGCATTTGGCGTCCGTATTAAGCCGCCTGCAAGTACTCATATAGTTCTACTCTCTACATGCCTCTCTATGCCTCTCTATACATGCCTCCAGCGGATTAGATATCTCCAGTGTTTTACAAGTACTTCACCATCACGGAGAATAACCACTTTTGTACCAGTGACACTGGGTTTTGGCTGAATTTTATTTCCAAACTCCTTCTGAACCAATTTCGCCGCGTTTTCGTTGAATAAGAGCTTCTGGTCAAATCCGCATATCTTTGATGATTGTGCGCATGGCTCAAGATCCTTATCTCGCTACCGATACCCACTTGGGCTATTTACTTATTCATGGGTTATCCTACGCCCCTCATCCCCAGCATTCGCAAGATTGCTGAAAATGTTGTCACGGTATCTTGTCCTTTCTCCATCAGAGAAAAACTCGATGTGGGCAATCGAATGACGTTGATCCGCTACGACTCAGATGTGGTGATCTTTTCTCCCATCATGTACGACGATTACTTCCAGCAGGCTCTCCACTTGCTTGGACTGGACCTCAATGTCAAGTATATGGTGATCGTCAATTTCCAGCACAACTTGGGTGCAGCGTCTTTTAAGAAGATTTATCCTGATCTCAAGATAATTGCGGGCGAGCGAGTCAAGTTAGGGCCGGATTGCGATGTTTGCATCAAAATTCCCCATGACATGGGCAATCGGATTCTTCAGGCTCTGGAGTACACCGAAAAATGGGGGCTTTCCGAGTCTTGGTGGAGTGATCTTGAGTTTTGCTACTTGATCACCCACAAGAATACCGATGTGGTGTTGTACCAGAAATCGGGCAAGATCTTAATGGCAGGTGACGTGGTGTTCAATATGGGAGTCACAGACGAAACCGGAGCCATCGAGCAGTATTCTCCTGCCACTGGATGGCCGGATAAACACTATCCCTACACTGGGTGGTCGTTTCTTTTGCGGTTTATGCACCCGAGCAGTTACATCGGGCCCTACTTCTTTGCTCGGTTGTCGCAGACCAAAATCAAAGAGGGAAAACAGGCGATCCAAATGCTTTACGACAAATGGAACTTTGAGACGATTGTTCCGTGTCACGGAAATGTCATTACAAAGGATACGCGGACGTTGTTCCGGAGAGGCTTTCGTCTCTGATGAGATAGTGTGGATTGGGGAGAGGATCATTGAGGGATGTGGTCCGTATGGTTTTATATTATTGCTCCAGATGAATACTCTTTGTATTATTGAATGGAATATGTCACTGGGTGGTGTGTCACTGTGTGGAATATGCCATCGGACGGAATTTCCAGATGTAGATCGGAGATGAAAATTCCATTACTAAATTGAACTAAAACCATTACCACAGAGACCACTTCAGGCTTCACTCACAGTACATTCTGGCTCTCTTCAACACGCACGCATTATTCCGAATATCTTGTCCTGCTGCTATGCCCACTAATACGTTCGTCACTTTTCTGTAGTCACATCCTCCTCGACATTCCCAACGCTTGCAGAATGCCGAATAAACCAAAAAGATGGTATCATAGTTATCGTAGACACGAAACCTGTTCGTAAACCCAGGCGGGCTTCTTCGTCTACTCTTTACTCTCGTCTCTGCCCAACTAGATTCGCACTTTCTCACCTCACAAAACCAACTACTATGCTTAGGTATAACACAAACCGCCTCGGCCAGCTTCAGCGCCGGTTGGCGTCTTCGTTTTCGCAGGCAGAAACTTTGGCCAAGTACCCTGTGGGTCTTCTGATCCATGGTTTTGCCATCGAAAACGTCCAGCCCATTCCTGAGTTCTCTCTAGTGGCGGTGAAGTTGAAGCACGCCAGAACCGGCCTGGAACACTTGCATTTGGATGCGCCGTTGGACAAGAACAACGTCTTCTCCGTGGCTTTGAAGACAAACCCGCCAGACTACACCGGAGTGCCCCATATCTTGGAACACACCACCTTATGTGGATCTTACAAATATCCGGTGAGAGATCCGTTCTTCAAGATGTTGAACCGGTCGCTCAGCAACTTTATGAACGCCATGACCGGCCACGACTACACCTTCTACCCGTTTGCGACCACAAACAGAAAGGATTTCTCCAACTTGATGGATGTGTACTTGTCGTCTGTGTTCGAGCCTTTGTTAACCTACGAGGACTTTATGCAAGAGGGCTGGCGATTAGAGAATGCCGATGTTGCTGACAAGACAAGTCCGATCGAGTTTAAAGGTGTGGTGTACAACGAGATGAAGGGCCAGTACTCCAACTCCAGTTACTTGTACTGGATTAAGTACCAGGAGGAAATCTACCCGTCGTTGAAAAACTCCGGTGGCGATCCAGCAAAGATCCCTGAATTGACATACGAGGACTTGGTTGATTTCCACTCACTGAACTACCATCCTTCGTCCGCAAAGACTTACACTTACGGTTCCTTCACTCTTGCGGAGCATTTGGAAAAATTGAACGAGTTTTATGGACCATTCGGCAGCCGCTCGTCCAAACCGGTTGTTCGTCCTTCCATTTTTGAGGAACAGCCCACTGTAGGCTTCCATAATGTTGAGGTCACTGGTCCTGTGGATACGATGTCATCCAAGCCTATCGAAGAGCAGTACAAGTCGTCCATTACTTGGTCATTGGGTAATCCGTTGGATGAGAGCCAACAGTACACCATCTTCAAGTGGAAGGTGTTGAACTCGCTTCTTTTGGACGGCCACAATGCGCCATTCTACCAGGAATTCATCGAAACTGGATATGGTGAGGACTTTTCCCCCAACTCTGGTTTGGATGTAACCACCTCCTTGCTCGGTTTCACTATTGGCCTCAACAACTTGTCCAAGGCCAAGGTTGCAGAATTGGGTGACAAAATTGATTTGATTTTGAAAGAGAAGGTGATGCCCGAGCTTGCTAAGGACGAGGAAAGCGTGTTCCACGAGCGGGTGCAGGGTATTCTCCACCAATTGGAATTGGGATTCAAAAAGCACAAACCCGATTTTGGTTTGGGACTTTTGAACTCCATTGTTCCTTCTTGGGTCAATGGCCAAGAGCCTTTGAAGTCGTTGCAAGTGCAAATGATCTTGAACAAGTTCAAGGAGGACTACGAAGAAAACGGCTTGGAAATATTTGAGGAAATGGTGTCGGAGACTTTGTTGAACAAACAAACCCCTCAGTTCAAGTTCACCATGGCTCCTCAAGAAAACTACAACGAGCTTTTGGTAGAAGAGGAAGAAAATAGACTTAAAGAGCGCGTCGAGAAACTTGACGAGGAAGACAAGGATATTATCTTCAACAGAGGACAAAAGCTTATGGAAAAACAGGCTGACTCGGGTGATGTGTCTGTTCTTCCAACTTTGACCCTTGAGGATATCCCTAGACAAGGTGATATGTATGAGTTGTCTTTTTCCGCTCTTGCGAACGACGGAAGAAACATCCAAAAGAGAATTATCAACACCAATGATTTGGTGTATGTATCTGCTGCGAAAGACTTGTCATTTTTGCCTCAGCGGTTTTACAAGTACTTACCATTGTTCAATTCGTGCTTGACAAACCTTGCGGGAACAGAGAAGACGTCTATCACCGAGTTGGAAAACAAGATCCAGCAACAAACAGGTGGAATCAGCTTTTCTGCTGTTGCCAAGGCTGATCCTTACAACATTCAAAAGCCGCATCTCCAATTTGTGATGTCGGGAATGGCTCTCAAGGAGAAGTCGGAGCATATCTACGATCTCTGGTTCGAGATCTTGAACAAGACCAAGTTTTCTGCTGATGAGGCTGTGTTGGAGAAGTTACAGACTTTGGTGAAGAACTTGGGCCAAAACCAGTTGAACATGATTGCTGACAGGGGTCACTCGTATGCCAACTCATACAGTAATGCTCGCCTCACCCCAACCAAGTTCATCAACGATTTGTTTGGCGGTGTGGAGCAGGTCAAGTTGGTTCTGGAAATGAACAAGAAGTTGGATGAACAGGGCAAGGCTTACTTGCTGGAGGAGATTTTGCCTATACTTCGCGAGATCCAAGAACTCATCACCGGAGGCTTCACTGAAGGAACCAACCACGGGTTTAAGTACAGCATTGTTGCAGACAAGAAGTCTACTAAGAAGAATGTCAAGCTCATTGAGAGTTTCAACGAGCAAATGTTCAAGGAAGCGGGCTCCAAGGCACTTGCAAATGAGCTTCTGGGCCTAGTCATTCCGTCGGAAACCACCACCAAGACCATCTTGAACTTGCCTTTCCAAGTCGGTTATGCATCTTTGGCTCAGACTGGCGCGGCGTATAATACCAAAGACGGTGCTGCGCTTCAAGTGTTGTCGCAGATTGTCACTTATAAGCATTTGCACTCTGTGATCAGAGAAGCTAACGGGGCTTACGGTGGCGGCCTCAACTACGATGGACTTGGAGGTACGCTCAACTTCTACTCGTACAGAGATCCCAACGCGATCAAATCCACCGAGGCATTTGCGTCCACTTTTGAGAAGGCACAGCAAAACTTGATTGATGGAAAGTGGGATGCCAAGGCGTTGCAGGAGGCGAAGTTGGCGATTTTCCAAAGCGTTGATGCACCATGCCACATTTCCAGCCAGGGGTCAGGTGTTTTCATGGAGAACATCACCGAGGAAATGAGACAGGAGCGCAGAGAAAACTTCCTTGATGTGCTGATCCACGACTTGAAGGATGTCAACGACAAGTACTTGAATGTGGACCGGCGGGTGTACACTGTGGTGGGCGACGCCAAAATGCTTGCGGCGGGCGACGAGTGGAACGTGACCAACTTTTAGAAGCGGGAACAAGAGCTTTTGTCTTGCCCACCTTGACGTAATCTACTTGTATATAATCTAACGTCAGACCTTTATTGAGCTAATGGATATGTACACGGAAATGAAAGCATGAGTGAGGCCACGTGCTGGGAGAACTAAACACGGTGGCTTCTGTTGTAGTCCTTGGCAACCAAGTCAGGCACCTTTCTCTTCTTCTCTTCGGTGAAGAGACAGTGTCTCTTTACTCTGGGATCATACAAGATCAAGTTGAGTCTTTGTGTGTGTCTGGGGATTTTGAACCACTTCTCGTATCCGGATTTCGCCGCGGATACGAGCTTGACCATGGTGTGGGTCGTCTTAGCCTTAGCTGCCATGATGAATGTAGTTGAAGGTGAAGTAGAGAAGCGGAAAATTTGTGTGCACATCCGTACACCGGGAGAAGCGAGGAAGACGAGAGTGGAGGGAAAACGCGGGAGCAACGCGAGGGCAAGAAAAAAGCGGAACCGGAGGAATACGGCGTGAGCGATGTTCCGAATCCGAAGCTCCTTGCCTTTTTTCGAAGGCGTGGAACAAGTGGATCAGAACGTGCAAATTGGGGGTCGCACCTACAGCAAACCAAGGGTGCGCGGGCAGTGGACTGGGTGCAAAACCCAATTTCTCGGTAGAAGAGAGAACAATTCAACCGGAGAAAGGCCGGACCTCCCGGACTCGCCCCCGTCGCGTGAACCGCAAAACTCTCCTATTGCCCAATGTCTCCAGTCTCCCATCTCCAATGTCCAACCCCCAATCTCTCCAAATCTCCAAATCTCGCTCACCGTGGCCTCCACGCAGGCATTTTTTGTTTTTCGTCGCGCGTTCCAAACACGAGTCGCCCACACCGATATTTTTGTTCTCCACCATGATTTGGAACTTGTGGCTTGCCCTCACCCTTGTGATCCAGTTTGCCTCGGCGTTGTTGCTTGAAATTCCTGCTTTGGAAAAAGCCGAGCCCGTGTGCATCCGTGACTTTGTCGGCCGCGACCAGCTTGTTGTGGTCAATGTGAAGACCAGTGGTCGTTCTGGAGACGGCCAGAGGTTGCTGATGACCGTGGAGGATACCCTCGGCAACAAGTTTGCCCGTAAAAACGAAATCAACAAAGACATCAGAGTGTCGTTCACCACCTACGAGGCCGTGGCCATTGACATCTGTTTCACCAACACTTTGGAGAGAACCGGATCGCGCCGGGTGTACTTGAGCAGAGAGGTGGAGTTGGAGGTGGAGAGCGGGTCCGAGGCGAGAGACTGGAACGCGGTCCAGGCGGCGGAGAAGTTGAAGCCCAACGAAGTGGACTTGAGACGCGTGGAGGAGATCACCTACGAGATTTCCCGTGAGTTGCAGTACTTGAAGGCCAGGGAGGAGAGAATGAGAGACACCAACGAGAGCACCAACTCGCGCGTGAAGTACTTTTCCACCTTCATTGTGCTTTCGTTGATCGGCTTGGGCTTGTGGCAGATTCTGTACTTGAGACATTACTTCCGCGTCAAGCACATCATTTAGGAAAATACATAACATACGACACAGACGTGTAGGGGGAGGAAGATGCTGGAGGTAACTACGCTTAGATACTCCAACGGAACCATCCGACTGGACATATTCGAACTGTGACTCTGAGTCTAATCAGTCATTGCTAACATAAAATGTGTGTGGTTTCACCACAAAACCAATTGGTCTGCCCAACCAGCAGTATGCAATTATATAACACATGCCTAGTAAGTTGATTAAACGTCATTTCATACTTAAGCTCGATATACGATTCCACCCACCAGATAATACTAACAGCACGATTTCGCCAAATAACCTATCGATCTGTGATCCCCTGTAGATGACCAACAATTGATGTACGAACAAAAGTTTTCTTCCCGTGCCAGTATAAAAATACCCACAACACCTGTTCTAACACCCTATCATTTCGCAAAAACTAACTGTACTGTACTCTCGGTACCGCAGACGCTCTGCTTGTGTAAGAGTGAAGGTGAGATCTTCCGGCTGAACATCTGCATCCTCGGCCCTACTGTCAAGAAAATCGTTGTAATAGTGCACTCTATGCCGATCGCCTCTTTTGCAATGTCTTTTGATCTGCGTCTCGTCTCCGTTAGCTCGAAATAATGCGTGGCCCAAGAGCCATTGCACGAGGAAAAGTGCCGTCTGCCATCGCTGCCAGAACGCCTCAAAGCTGCCAAAAGAGTAGTCCTCCGATATGCTTGAGTAGAGTCGCTCGTCACTGACCACAGTCAAAACCCGAGTAAGCTGTTCAGAGGCATCAGAAATAAACTCGAGTTCGAGCCGCATTCCGGTGATGGACGAGAGCATTGTGCTACAAAGCAAACTGCCAAACTCCGGATCTTGCATAACAGTAGCGGTGCCGAAAAACGCCTTGACGTGGCAGAAACGGAGGCCCAAAAGTTTGGCCGAAAGCAAGTCCACCACGGAAATTTCGCCGCCGAAATGGGCCATTTGCTCGTGGCGCCGTAAAAATATAACAATCTGCGCCCGTAAACTCATCAGATGCTGGTTATCCACATATGGCGTTGCCGTTTTGCACTGTGAAACCTGGACCGCTGGATCATTTTTGAGAAGAACGCGTTCGCGAGAGTAGCAGGGGTAGGTGGTGGCATTGGTAGGTTGGTCTAGACCGGTGAAAATGTACTCTACCGCACGTTCGTAGATATCACGCCGGGGGCCTAGTAGGGAGAGCGCCCGATCAAAGAGAGAATTGGTGGCACCTTTGTCGCCGTTTTTCTGTGTACTGTCCTGTTGAACCTTCATGAACCGAAACACCACGTCAAACACTCCTTCGTACGCCCGGTAGATGTAGTGGACATTGGTGTGTGCAGCATTGAAGAGAAAAGCCTGGTATTGAGTCGAGGTATGAGCACAGGTAAAACACCACCGAAGCAATGCCCAAATGTCGTAGCCGCAATCAGGATCTACAGCTTGAGCGAGTACCACATCGTCAAACACGCGAATGCGTTCTGCGCGTAAACCGAGGGTTCTATTTTTTCGATTCGGGGCTTGCTTATTGTGCAGAGGGTTGGGGCGTGCTTTCCGGATCTTTTGCGTCGCGTCTAGTCCCGGTTTCTGCGATCCCTGTCCGTATTTTCGAGATTCATCCCCTTTGGAAACTTCTGGCTCTGCCTTTGGCTCTTTCTCCCTCTGATTGCTCTTCATTCTCTTTGCACTGCGCTCTTCAGATTCTGGTTCCGGCGTGGCGTGTGCCAGAAGATGTGGCATGTTTGTGAATAATGCAGTGGCTTCCCCAAGTCCCGATGTGGTGCCTAGATCTGACAACGCCGTGGCCGAAAGAGATGGAGCAGAAAACTCTTTGACCATGCGTGCGGCCGCATGTGGATGCTCAATCTCAAGAAGACTATCCAGGCCTTCGGAGTCGGAGATAACTTCCACCACCACCGGCTGTAGCGGAGGAGAGACGATGGGCTGGGCGGAAAAAAAGTTGCGGCGAGTGGGAACAAGCGCACCCACCACCTGTTCCATGTGCTCAAAAAGGAGACGAAGGGCGGAATCCATGCGTGCAGTGGCTTTTGATTGGAGTTTTTCCGAATTGGAGTCCGGAGAGGATGACCGGGTCGGGCGGTCGATTAGGGTGGTGGGTTCCGTTGAATCTTTCTCATCCCCTCTGGTTGCAGAGTCCAGCTGCAGTGAAAATCTCTCCAACAATTGCACGTATCGTAGTAGCACTTGCCTGGCCCGCTCTTGAAGCAGGCTTTTTGTGACGGCTGCATCGTAGTCCAAGTTCACTTGTCGCATGTAATGAGTGCCCACCACATCTGTGGGTGCATGCGTCCAGTTGGAACGGTGGCTCCGAGCAGCCAAAGTAAAAAGAACATGGAGAACATCCACGGATGGAACCAGCACAAACGTTTCTCCGGCAAGAGTTGCTTCCAAGTGGGTGAGGAGAGCATCAAACTGGCGGGTATTATTGAAGTTCACAGGCTGGCCATGGGCAAGTTCTGCGAGAAACGAGTCAATCACCGCCAGCTGGATAGATATGAAGCCATGGTGCATTGGGAGGAAGTTGAAGCTATCGAATGTGTGGATAAGGCTGGAACACTCACGGTATGTGTGGTGTGTATCTGTAACTGTGGCTATATTTGACACTCACGGTATGTGTAGTGTGTATCTGTTACTGGTGATAATGGGTTCGGAGTTGAAGTAGGTACACTGTAGTGACATGTGTGCATCAATTTCCTCGCAGTTCCTGGTCGTAACAGGAAGAGAGCAGATCAGTTGTATGAATCTAGCAGCGTCAGTTCAGTCAGAGTATTCAATTTCCAGAGTACCTCAGGGTATTCAATTCGCAGAGTATCTCAGTTCACGATGTCAGAGGATCTCTATCAAAGTACCATTACTCTCACCATAAAGCCTGGCTATCAATGTATGGCAGTCTCAGTAGCAACTTCTCAGAATATTGCAGAATAACCGCTATTTGAATCTTTCCGTTTAGTACTAAACTTGGTAGATAGAGGTCTTTCTTGTGATGTGATCGCGCTTTGCACATGGAGATGCACTCGCGATTCTGCCTCGTTGCTCGGCAAATATGGAACGACGTGAATATCGTACTGAAGTAAAGTCTATTTTCCCGTATGTTATGCTATAGAATGCTGAAGTGAGGCGGAAATAACCCTAAGACCATTATCCGTAAGTGCGATACGTGAATCTTGGCTTTTGAGTAGAAACTTCGCTGTGGACAGTTAATTCCTCAAAACAGTCCCAGAATGCTTTCGCCTCGTTATCTGAGCTTCCACTCTTCTGCTCAAGAAGACTTCATCAATTCGGCTCGAATGCTTCGGTCCAGCTGGTCACCACCCTATCTGGCCCACACCCATTGGGCCCACACCCATTGGGTCTTCTAACTTCATCGTCAGATCCTCAGTCAAACTCGCCAAGCTGCCCCAAAATCTCCGCAAATCCTTTGATTCCCACGGACAGCCCTCCATCAAACGAGAAATCCACCCGTTTTTCGCGTCCACATCCCACCATATCTATGAGAATTGCGTCTCCAATGTCATCAAGCTCCAAGTATCGCTTGACTCGCCGTAATTCTGCTACAGTGATCCGGCGTGCTTCAGAATTTCCTCCCGCGTCGACGAAAAGCTGCCACGCTTCTTCAATTGTTTGCGTGTTGTCTCTGAACGTGAGAAGATGAGCACAGAACTTCACCACCTTATCGATGTCCACCACATCGGAGATCTCGAAAGTTCCCCCAATATAACCTGATAGTGTCAATTGCATCAACAAGTCACGAGCCACATCCCATCTTCGTCCTTCTCTGGTGGAGTTGGCTGTGTCGCAGAACCATTGGATGCACTCTGAAATGTCGTTGGTATATAGCGAAGGAACCGCCAAACGGCGGAGAATTTTCGGGATATGGGAAAGAATCACATCTGGATCCTGTGAAGACTCGAGAATCCACGAGTATGCGTCGAGAATTTCTTCTTCGTAACGTTTTTCGGCGTTGGCGTAGGTTTTCGACTTTGCAAATCGAGGTGGCATTTGGGGCGCGTTCTGGATTGGGTTTTCCAAATCAGACTGATGGGAGTATTAGAAAAAGTTCTCCAGAATTGCTTTTAGGTCTGTTTGGAGGCAAAATGAAGTGGCAGCCGAGTAATTCAGACAATCTAACAATTTGATGGACTCTATAGGGTGGAACCGGTATATAGTTCTTTCAAATGTGGTTTCCCAGCGATAGTCGCACTCTTCAAATCCGGATATGAGATATGGTACTCTTATTATATCGCAATCGAAGCAACCATATACTTTGGAAAGATATTTTCTTCATATTTCACCGATGAAATAATTGAAAACTTTTTCCATACAACGTCAACATAAGAAACCATTGCCGCTTCTGCTAAGAAAAGTCTAACTTTTAGTTGAGAAGCTCGGTAAAGTGCCAGGAAAAAAATAACACCGTGAAAGAACGTAGGCGAAAATTACTCTTTATTTGCACCATCCTTGAAAATGGCTTTGACTTGAAGAGCCATTTATGCGATGATTCTTGTGGTTTCAATGCTAGTAAAATATCAAAGAACTCATGCTTTATGTTTTAATCAAAGAACTCATGCTTTATGTTTTAGTCTCTTTAATTGTCACGTCAAAAAACAATTTATGACGGCAGAAGAAATCCGCTGGACATATGGCCAGAAGCCATCGTTTCCCTTGCTTTATAATCTTCATTCTATAATTTACGTGATTTTTGTAATGCTCATTCTATAATTGGCATTGGAGGGTCCATTTTCTCTTAGTAAATAGAAGACTTGGCAGAAATAGAAATCAAAAGGCATGTTCACGAATGGCCATGAATAACACCAATTCTAACCAAACAAAATGCAGAGAGAGACTTTTTCATGGAATTATGATAGTTGATTGTCGTTATAAGCAATCATCCTCTGGGTGCAATTTTTACTCAAACAGTTTTCATTTCAAAAATTCACAATTCTTGAGTTGATAGCAATGAGATTAGTACCAATCTAGGCTAGACCCTGTATTTCTAGTTTGATTTCATAAAGTAAATGCACTGCACTTAAAACGAGTTCTAGTGATCTTGACGATTCCTTGTTGTAATTTCTCGCAATCGCTCAAAGTCCTAAAAATGCATTCCCTTGGAATCGCTTAGAACAGAATGAAGTACTGAACCATCTGTGTTTCGCAGAAAAAAACTGGAATAGAGATAAAGCACATCCACTTTCAATTCAGTGGGGAAGCTTACACGTTTTGAATAATTTTGAGAGAACTATGATTTTGATTTCGTGAGATAGAAGTTGCGACCCAAGTTATTTACCAAACCCCCTCAAACGAAGATACCTTCATTCTGGTGAAGATACCTTCATTCTTGTGAAGATACCTTCATTCTGGTGTGGTTGAAAATTTTTCTTGCTGCTTACTTTGAATTGGCGAAATACATATACGTCTTTTATTACGAATGAGTTTGAAAAGCCCCTGGTTCACAAATTCGGTGCTGAGGTAAATAATTTGCGTCTATTGGATTTTATGCAAAGACTGTATTGACCTTGCGCGTAGATCTTCAACAAGCCCTTGCTCCTAATGCATAGCCTACAGGTAAGTTTTCTTGCATTTGAGTACTGCACCATATACGCGGCCTTGGCGCCATGCTGTACGTACTTATTCGAGATTGCCCTCGTCAGCTGTTTGTGCTTTTCATTCCCCTAACAGTAAGCGGATTTTTTTTAAAACTGGATAGCATTTAAATGATATTTATTAGATGCCCTAGTACAAATGTCCTCAACCGTTTATGCGTATTACGAGCGATGAAGTATGGACCGGGGCTTTCTAGAACTCAACATAAAGAAGACGAGATAGTCTGAGATTCCCAGAAACCTCAGGACGTAATCACTTTTGTCAAAATCAATGTAGGCTGACTTTATTTATCTGGAATAAATGAGCTCAACTCTCCAGATCTTGATAAAAAATTGTGTGACAAAATTACCTTCCTCATTATCAAAAACATCTTTTTCATGAACCAGTAGCGTATTTCAAACTCTACTTTATTTTTCTTCTTTACAATCTTGCTCCTTGTAAGCTTTTTCGCTCAACGTCGTTGCTTATCTTAGTAATAATCAAATGAACCAGTTGAAAAATGAAGAACACGCACGTATTCTGGTGGTGCATAGCGCTCATTCAAATTTCAAATGCTATCAAAGACAATTCAAGATTCGAAGAATTTTTAGAAAGGAGTACAAAGCAGATATTTTTAACATGTTGAGACCATCGTACACAAAACGGTTCTGGTGTAATAATTACTCTCAGACTTGTCTCAATGCAACTTCGACCAAATCCAGCGCACCACAATGCTGAAAAAGCGCTATAGTATCGAATTCCAGTTTTCCTCAATGAACAGTCTACTGATGGAGATGAGAGATCCCCGGGGCCGTTAAAAATTCAATTGGGATAGGCTCCACAACTGCAGCGGTCGACTTTTTGTATACAGGTCAACCTTTGGTTTAATCTCCACCACAGTACTATAGATAGTGCGTACTTATCGCACTATCGGAGACGACAACTTGGCACTTTTTACCTCCTGAACTGTTTCCCTGTGGCTCTCGCTTTCACACTTATTGATTGACCAAAGCTACGAAGTCTTCTTTGCCTCTCCTTGAATGTATCTGGCTAGACTCGAAAATTCCTAGACTCGCCCATCACTTTCCTGCGCTCTCTTCATTCACCTCGCCATACCATGGTCGCTCCCTCTATCAAAACCCTGCTTGTGGATGTTACCAATGACTTTTCCGCTCCATGTCGCTTCCTCTTCAAGCTCGAACTCCAACAACCGTGTGGTTCGTTCAAACTCCGCGGTATGAGTTTGCTAGTGCACAAGTCTATTGCCGATGCCAAAGCAGCAGGCAAACTGAATATTCATGTGTTCACGTCTTCTGGTGGTAATGCGGGAATCGCGGCTGCTTATGCTGCCAAATTCCATGGCATTCAGTGTACGGTGGTACTTCCCGAAACAGTGAAAAAGACTTCTTTGGACCAGTTGGCCAAATTGGGAGCTAAGACTATCACATTTGGCAAGCACTGGGGCGCTGCTGATGAGCATCTCCGCACTGTAATCATGCCCCAAACCGCTAAGGACGAGTCTCAGCTTTATTGCCATCCATTTGACAATGAAATTCTCTGGGAAGGTCACGCAGATATGGTTGATGAATTGCCTGAACAATTGGCCGCTCTTAACATTGATCCATCCAGGGTTAAGGGATTTGTATGCAGCTGTGGTGGTGGTGGCCTTTACAACGGAATTGTGGCCGGATGTCGCCGGAATCCGGCTCTAAGCAATGTCCCAGTGCTTGTAGTGGAAACTAACCAGACTGCATCCTTCGATGCTGCAGTCAAAGCAGATAAGGTGGTGGTGTTACCGAAAATCGAGACTATTGTCACCACTTTAGGCTCTCCATTTGTATCGGCCCAGTCTTTGATTAATTACAGAAGCCATCCAACCACAGTTCGTCTTTTGGATGACGTCGATGCAGCCAAAGGAACTGTGGACTACTTTGACAAATATGGCACTTTGGTAGAACCGTCATGCGGCATCACTTATGCTGTGGCATCGAAACACCAAGACTTGTTGCTGGTGTTTGGACCTTTGGACCCTGAGGATGTGGTGATTTTTATCATTTGTGGTGGAACTGGTATTTCCGACGAATTATTGGAAAGTTATAGAGCCCTCGATGCCTAAGAGAGCTCACAGGTATTAGATTGCTGGTATTTTTTCTTTTAGATCATCTTTAGAGGTCTCATTTTGCAAGAACGCCAATTTTTACCCTCTACTTAGGATTAAAGTGTAGCAAGGGTATGATTGCCTAGAAATTGGTTAGAACGGTAACTTCGGTTTGCCGGTGCCTATAGCAATAAGAGAATGGATAACTCCCTATACAATATTCCCCCGTATGAATAATTCACCAACACCTACTCTACCATATCCTTTTGAAGATTGTGAGCGAAATCTCTTGAGCCTTTTTCTAGAATTATTTAGATTGAATAATAAATGAAACTCCACACTCGAAGGTAGTTTTAGCAAATTTTCGAGTGTCGATCTATTGTGTTCCGTGCCGTGAATTCGTATCAAGAGAATATCGATCAATGCTCAATATTCAAAAAGTTGTCCTTATATACCCAAAAACATGTTTCCATATATTTAATCAGTCTTCTTGGTCTTAACCTAGATAAACCAGTGGTCAACAATTCAACCTTTTTTGTATGACACAAACACAACCCACGTCGGTCCACAAACAGAACAAACACCAGTACACCAGTGGCAAAAAACCCAGACACCACAAACAATACACCCGTACATCTGTGGGGAAACATCCATACACCATACTTTAAAAAACCATACACCATGATACATGCATCCGTACATCCTCGGGAATGGTCTAGGCTTTTGATTTCAAAGCTATTGCAGTGGATGAGAAAGCGTAGGCAAATCGTCTTGTGTTAGACCGCAAGTGGGCAATATGCACACTCTTATCTGTTTTCTAAGTTTTTTTTTTTTTTTTTTTTTTTTTTTTTTTCCATCGGGAGGATTCAATTAGTAGATCTAGCTAAGGCTCTTTTTCTTCAAAGGTGGAAGAGAACTGTTGTCTCTCGCATTATGTCACTGTACAAATGGAAGATTTTGGGGTTGAGGAAAGTGTTCGCCTATCTTCATGTGCGAGAACAGTATGTCTCACCACTCTGTACTACTTGCGACAAACCACAATTTGCGTGGTACTTGCTCAGATATGTAGTGCCCTCCCTGCTGATTTTTCTCTACCGAACCGTCTTATATTAGTTTACTCGAAAACCAGCTCTTGGTATATTTTATTTTCTTTTACTGAATATCGGCAGTTGTGACCCCAGCACAAAAAAAATATAAATTGCACGCGCAGATTGCTTATCGGTTTTGCACATGACTCCGCACTATGTATCGTATCCGAATTCAACATACTACTATCTCTTGTTGATGAACAATGTCACGCTTAAGCAGTAATTGGTTTCCGTGGAATGGATCAGTTCCACCAGAACCAATAGACCACACTTCCCAACTTTCCCCGCCTAAAACGACCAGCTCGCACCAGCAGCAACAGAAGACAAACCAAGAACAGTTGACCTCGGAAAAGAGCACGTCCCAAAGGAAAACATTGAGGAACAAAACCTCCACTGCCTCCTTAAGTTCCATGAGTGCGGGAACTTGGCTCAACTGGGGAAGCAAAACTGATTTGGACGAGAGACTGAGGATAGGCGTCAATGGAACGATGGGAAGCTCAGCCGCCAATGGGAACAACAATAACAACAATGACGAAGCAAACAACGCCGTAGATAATAGCAGCAATGGCTTTGATAGCAACGGCGGCAACGATAACTCGAACGGCGATAACAACGATGACGAGGACGAGGATTTCTTGCCGGATGATAACGGTGACGAGGTGGAGGAAAACGCCTCGCGCAAGTCACGCAAGAAGCTGTGGAGTTTCTGGAACTCGCTGGAAGAGTCTCCCAAAGAGAGCCGTATGGTTTCTGCCGCAAACACGATTCTCAACTCCACCACCACCTTTCCTACAGTAGAAGATCCTCCGAAAAGCGATACCGAGGAGGCAGCGCCAGACTCCAACATGGGGGAAGACGCCGTGTTGTATAAGCCCCACAACAGTGCCAAACAATTCAACAAAATCAACACGCACAAAAACGAAAATATCTACGAAAACATCATTGTTCCCCGGTGGGAAACTTGCCTCAAGGTGCAAGACAAATCCTCATCTACCTCGACATCTCAGCAACTCGACGACGTGGATTCCCGAAATGGACCTTTTGACATCAAATATTGGAGGGGTTATCTTTCTTCCATTTCCTCCCGGTTTGGTTTTGGTTCCTCACATCCAACGTCAACCACGTTAGAGAAAGAGTTCAAAGATTTAAGCGAACACAGCTATCATTTATACGGGAAAAAGCTCAATATTCTTCCTCCCTCCAAGCGGGCATGCTTACCTAATTATGGTTTTTACCATTGCCACGGTGCAGATCCTTCTGCTGAAGTGAACTCTCCAGAAAATCACGAAGGCGAGTCTTCAGTCAATGTTAGTAGTGACATCGATGGCAATTTTTCGATCAATCCTCCTACTTCAGAAGGTCTCCAGTCCTCTAGCCATGCTGCAGTCTTCAGCCAACCCCTGGGACCATTGGTCAAAATCAAAAAAATCTTGATTATTGGCGTTCACGGTTTTTTCCCCACCCGCATGATCCGGCCGTTGATTGGTGCACCGAAAGGGACTTCTCTCAAATTTGCCAATGAAGCAGAAAAGGCCATTATCCGTTACTGCGTAGATAATGGATTATTAAACAGTAAGGATACCTCATCCATGAGTATTCAAAAAATCGCGTTAGAAAAGGAGGGAAAGATTTTTGACCGCGTTGCTTTTTTTTTGGAGATTTTGACCAAGTGGGAAAAAGAGCTCAACGAGGCCGACTTTGTGTTTATTGCCGCCCACTCTCAAGGATGCGTGGTGTCGATCATTCTCCTTGCGCAGTTGATTAAACGCGGAATTCTCAAAAATCCAATCAACAAAAGAGTGAGTATCTTGGGCATGGCAGGAGTAAACAATGGACCGTTTTATGGTATAGACAAGTCGTTGTTCATGAAAGCGTACTCGGCAATTGAGCACGATTCACTCCTTGAACTTTTCGAGCTCAACAAATTCGGCAGTCCGCAGTCGGTGGCGTACAAGCAATCGATGCAAATACTAGTGAACGCCAACGTTAAGATATGTTTCATTGGATCGATCAATGATCTGCTTGTGCCGTTATACTCTGCGCTCGCATCGCACATGTTCCATCCTAATATTTTTAGGGCATGTTACATTGACCGGTCATCGAACACGCCGAATTTCATTGCTCGACTTGTTTCTATCTGCTGTCAGCTCCAGAACCTCGGTTATTTTGACAACAACGTGATCCGTGAACTCAGCGCCAGTTTGGCAGGACCTATCACCGGCGGCGGACACTCGAAAATCTACAATGACGGAAAAGTTTACGATCTCGGAATCAAATTTGCGCTTGACACGGACGATTTGGTGGTGCCAGACGTGGCGCGGAGTACCAGTGAACTCCAGGTTCTTCCCGTCAACAACCAGGTTTACATCAAAGAGTACAACGTTGGGAAGCTTGGCACCAATCCCTTCATTTTACCGTGGTGTCTTCGCGGTCTCATATTCAACATCGAGAAAAATTGGGCGGCGTCGGACGCATCCGGAAAGTCTGCGGGCGACGAGATACGCGAGCTATTTGAGATTTTTGACCAGTGGAAGCCCGCAACCAAGGTATTGCGGGATTTGAAGTTCAGGTTGAATGGGATCCGTAACAGTAAACTTTAATGCGAGGCGAGCAAATAGCCGCCCGCCATCGCGCACGAGGAACTATTTATTTATTGGCCAATGTACGCACTTGGCACCCATGGAAACGCTCAAGCCCACATCCGGGGACACATGCCACCAGCCCGTAGTAAATCTCTCTTCTCCCACTTGCGGGATCACCCTTATACCTCTCCAGCGCGTCATGTGTATAAGCGACATGGAAGATATCCCATGCATGCATGCGCGTTCCGAGCGAGAAATCAGCCCAACTGAACACGCATTGGATAATAGCACATTCGGCCCCGTGCAAAACACCCTGAGGCAAGAAAATCAACCGGAATCACCCACTGTTGCCCCCGTATTATTTGCTAAGTTCCGATCCTTCGCCTGCGCGCCGTTTTCTGTACCTCGTTTCACGGCGTTCGTTTCTCACTCTTGGACTTTGTGTTTTGAGTCAACTGTCCCACTCCCCGCCGGTTGGTTTGGCCGGGAATACACCCAGTTTTCCTCCGTATTCGGCCCACACCTACTCTTACCGTGCGCCGTATCCCGAAGACCGCATCGCCTCCATGAAAGTGTCGCTGCTCTTGAATAGCGAAAGTGCAGAACCGCAGGGAGAAGCGCCCTCGGCACCCCCCGAGCACAATCTCATGACTCCCGCGTCCATAAAAGCGGACTCGCCCAAACCGGAAGCCTACAGCTCTGTGGGCGAAGAGCTCAAACTTTTGACGTCGGAAAACCTCTTGAAGAGCCACGTGCGGCTGAGGTTTCCGGATGTAGACTGGAACGAGATCGTGCGGTACGTGGAAACATTGACGTTGCCCACGGAGTTCACGCGCCCGGAAATCGAGCTTATTGTGCTGGAATGGTACAAGGACGGGCCTGTCAATCACAGAATGCTCGAACGCGAGTGTTTTGCCCGCACCAGAAGGGAAATCCACCTGAAGATCTGTGCGCTCGAAGATCTCTACGGGCCCAAGCGGAACGAGCTCCATTGCCTGCAGACCACGGCCATGGAAGTGTGCTACGAGTTGGAGCGGTTTCTCTTGGACGACGTGCGCGAGTTTCTACCGCACTTGACGGCGGCGGAAATCGCCTCCATGATCACAAAACACTACAAGTACAAGCACCGGTGGCTGACGAGGGAGATGGACTTCATCTCCGACTCGCTCTTGGCCGACAAGCCGTTGTCGTACATCCAGGAAAACCTTGTGTTCCGGAAACCGTACGAAATCAAGGTGAAGGTCGAAGCCATCCGGAAAAAACTCCGCCAGCAGTCGACCCCGCCGGTGCAGTCGCACGATTCGCCGTTGGTCATAGCGTACGACGAGGAAATCTCCACCTTGATGAGAACGGACTTGACCTTGACTGGGATTCGCCAGGAAATGGGCGCACGCAACACGATAATCATCTTGAGAGAAATCCGCAACCGCATGGAGCAGTACAAACAAGAGCACGATGAGCCGCTTCCATTCACAAAGCCAGAAACAGCCTACTTGCGCGAGAGCTTGATCAACAAGAGCACCACAACCGAAATCATGAAGGAGTTGGTGGTGCGTTCCGAAGCAGAAATCGAAGCAAAGCTAAAGACTTTGGAAATCGCGTGCGTGAGACAAAAGAAATTCAAGAATTTTGTCGAGCGCTTGATTTACGAAGCGCAGTGGTATGTTTCAATTGCTGACTCGGAAACAGGTGGCCGCAGCAGAAGACGCACAAGGAACGATGTGGTATTTGATGATCTTCGAAAGGAAGCCTTGACCAAAAAGATAAAAGTAGAGAAGACCCAGGATCCAGAAAAAGCTTCCGAAAGGAAAAGAAGAGGAGAATTGAGAGCGAAGAACAGAACTGAAGTGATCCGAAAGAAAGCCGAAGAGAGCAGGTTACGCAAACTCAACGCAGCCACGCGTATGCGGAAACTCCGCAGCAGCACAAGAACACCAGAACCAAAATCAAGTGTTACTGCCTTGCTTGAGGAGGCCCGCTGGTTTCAAAGTGTCACCGGAGATGGTACGACCATCAAAGAAGGGGACAAGCGAAAGAGGAAACCGGTTTTCCATCTTGTTCCGGAATTCAAAAGTCGTCAACAGTTGAAGTTTGCTCAGAGAAAAATAATGGAGATCAAGCAACAGCAACAGCAAGAGCAACAGCAACAGCAAAAGAAGAAAAAAAGAGGGCGTGGTCGGCCAAGACTCAATCAAACACCGGACCTTGATGAAACTACTGAAGACAGTGGCTATGACTCTAGCGACGGTTTGGAAAAGCTCAAAAATGTCATTGATAACGATGAAATAGAAGAGCCGGTCAGTGCTTTTGACCCTACGGATATTTTCCACGATACAATGGTCCCACTTAATGGCAGGCAATTGTTTAATAATGCCATTACTTCAGGATCGGCTAACCCACAGCCCGTTTCTTTCAGCGATGATGGTCGCGTGATGGTTGAGCTGAATCATTACATTCCGGTAAATGACACTGTAGCGGCAAAGGTGATCAAAGAACACATCAAATCATACAAGCCGTTGGGTTCAACTTTCCCACCCCTTTTCACGCATGGTAACGAGGAAGCTGGAATTGTCAATTCACGAAACATTGTTCATGTTCGTTACCTACTTTACCCAGAGCATACTGAGCAATTTGTGTTGGCATCTCCCAAAAATAACGAGTTGGATTCGGTTTTCGAATTGCAAAAGATCTTCCAGATACATTACTCGCTCTACTTCTCTCATTCACCTGTTATCAAGGAAATTATAATGGAGAATTATTGCAATGAACTAACAAATGCGGTGGGGAATGATGATTTTTCACATTTCATGAAAATCATCGACCAGTGGAATCTCCTTATGTTGGTTCTTTCCCCTTACCCTATCAAATTTGACCCTTCAATTGATATTAATGAAGGTGTCAGGATATACTTGCCTCCTTACTATAAATTCCGACCAACAGTACAAGATCTCAAGTTGGATATATTTTATTCAGACGTTCTTGCTGCTGGAGAATTCAAGGGCCCTGATAATTCGCCTTCTGTCGAATTTGCAACCTCCCCTTTAATGCCACCGTCAGCACCAATGAAAGATTCTAACTCTGAGTTGGCGAACATCATCACAAGATTCCGGAACCTCAGACCGATTTACTATCCAAGTGCCTTCATGCGCCTGCTAAAGCAAGTCACAGAGATATCACGGTTTGCAATCCAGCAAATTCTTCTTCGAGCGTATACGCGAATCGTATCTCCAAATTCGAGAAAATTGAGAAATTACAAGGCGTTCACTGCAGAAGTTTACGGCGAACTTCTCCCTTCCTTTGTGAGTGAAGTGTTGACTAAAGTTGGCTTGAAACCAGAACACAAATTTTACGATTTAGGTTCTGGTGTGGGCAATACGACCTTCCAAGCTGCTTTAGAATTTGGCGTGAAAGAAAGCGGTGGCTGTGAAGTCATGAGCCATGCCTCAGAATTGACAGTTCAGCAGGAGATTTTTTTGCAGAAGCAATTGATGGTTCTAGGAATGAGCCCATTGAATTTGAATTTTGCATTGAACCAGAGTTTTGTTGAAAATCAAATGGTACGCCAACGCTGCGTTGAGTGCGACGTCCTTATTGTCAATAATTACTTATTTGATTTCCCCTTGAACGTCGAGGTGGGAAAATTACTTTACGGGATGAAGCCAGGGTCGAAGATTATCAGTTTGAAGAATTTCATTCCCCCTAGATACAAGGCAGGAAAAGAAAAAACGATTTTCGATTACTTGAAGGTCGAAAGATTTGAAATGAGCGACTATCTTTCTGTCAGCTGGACGGCCAATAAGGTCCCTTACTACATTTCTACTGTGCAAAAGACAGTCCAACATGAGTCTACTTGAACGCTAATTATAAAGTTCTTTAATAAACGGTATTGAAGGTTCTATATTGAGAGCATTTAAAACTGTCGTGTCCCCTAGTAAACTAGCCTATACATCGGTTTCTGTTTTGATTTTTTTCGCCTCTGATTTTACCTGTCCATTTGACCTCTTTCTCCCTTTGCTATCTGGAGATTCAGTTGTAGGATCAGGAGTCGCCTCAGCGGTAGTTGGATCAACAGAACTTTGTTTAGTACCAACTCCATTGAGTTGCCTTGGTTTCTTTTTCGAGCCAGTACCCACATCTGATTCTTTAGCCAATGCAAGCATAAGGGTGTTTACTCTGCGGCTTATCTCTTGTGGTGTTCTCGAGTTAATATACCAATCAAACCCGAATAAATCACTCTGGGAAATATCCTGCTTAATCTTCTCCCCGAGCTTTTCACTAAAGAGACCGTGCTTGTGCACACAGAACATGATAAACCGATCTTCAAGTTTCGAATAAACTCTCTTAGAATTATTCGGCGGGTACTGAATCTTGAGATCTTCTAGCGGATCATCCAATGCATCAATCTTTGAAGCAAGCAAATTTTGCTGAATATGGAGCTTGGCGATTTTCTTCTCACTCGATTCGATTTGCGCGATATATTTCTCATATCCGTCAATATCCTTATATTTCTCCCAAAACACTTTTGTGTATCGTTCAATTTCACTTTCATCCTTTCCGAGCGCTTTACCAATTTCCTTGAACGCAGTTCTTCCATACTTAGCGCAATTGTGAATATAGTTAGTAAAATCACGCCTCGACCAAGTATGGAAACTTTCATTCATTAATTTCTCCTTCAAAGCTTGCTCTTCCTCTGATAGAGGAACCACATCCTTGATTTTCTTTTGCTCGATTCGAAGACGTTCTTCACGAGACATTTCTTCGTCCTCACTCAGAAACTCCTCTTCGCTGTCGCCGAAGTCATCAACCGAATAAACATAGCCAACTTCTTTTTTGTAAGCAAGCTGCTCTCTGTCTAAAAGCTCAATCAACTCGGGAGAAAAGAACTGATGATCCTGAGCATGGTAAACTTTTGGTTGTTTGACTTTAACAGCAGGTGGCTGTTTCATCTGTCCAGCAGGAGCTTTGAGTACATCCTTATAATAGTTGTCCACAGAGTATGTCTGCTCCTTCCTTTCACGTCTGGTAGGGTGTATCCACGTAAGTCCCAAAGACTCATTTTCACGCTTAGCAAAATTCTGACCATTCCACTCATAGACAGAGGCATCCGATGTAAAGTTTTGAAGATCATCAAGTCCCAAATTATTGAATTTAGCATTGAGAGATGCTGTTTTCTCTCTTCCCTTGGCCAAAATGGCATCGATATCATCTTCTAGCATGGTGCTCTTATTAGATTCAAACACCGCTTTTGCACCGTGCTGAATCATTCCGAGTAAATCATCTGCAGAGTTACCAATATTTGCCGATGCCTGTCTTCCTTGCTGAATAACAAGCTGATCTAGTCTTAATTTTTGCGCAGCCCTGTCCAAAACTTTCTCCTCGATTGCATTCTCGGTTACAAATCTGAACACTTGCACTTGCTTTGTCTGTCCGATTCTATGGGCACGGTCCATTGCTTGCAAATCTGCCTGTGGGTTCCAATCAGAATCATAAAGCACAACAATGTCAGCTGTGGTTAAATTGATACCCAAACCACCGGCTCTAGTGGTGAGCAAAAAGATGAATTTGTTTGAATCTGGTGCATTGTAGTCGTCGATAGCCTCAATTCTATCTTCGTGAGATGTAGACCCGTCAATACGACAGTACTCGTATTCTCTCAAAAAACAGTAATCCTCGAGGATATCTAACACTCTTGACATCTGCGAAAAGATTAACACTCTGGAGCCAGATTCTTTGAATTTCTTAAGCATCTTGTCTAAAATGATCATCTTACCAGAGTTATACACGAGATGCTCGTCTGTGGTGAAAGGAGGACCAGGTTCAGCACCATCGAAAAGATATGGATGATTGCAGCACTTTCTCAACTGCATGACGATATTCAACAATCTTGTTTTACCCTCTCTTTTTCCCACCACTCCGTTAACTGCATCAATGTCCTTTTCAAGAAGTTTTTTGTACCAGTCAATCTGCATTTCTGTCATGCCAATATAGACATTTGTCTCGATTTTGGGCTTCAAAGACGTTTCCACATCCGACTTTACCCGCCGCAAAAGAAACGGGCTAAGCACTTTATGTAACTGTAGCACCACCTGGTCCTGGTTTTTATCTTTATCGGGCTGGCTATCAAACCACTCATCAAAAACATTGGAGTCACCGAACACATCGGGCAAAATGAAATTCAAAAGGGCCCATAATTCATGCAAATTGTTTTGGAGTGGAGTTCCGGTGATAAGAAGTCTGTTCTTAGAGTAGAACAAGCGGATGATTTGGGAGAGCGAGCTGTCTTCGTTCTTGATTCTATGGGCCTCGTCCACCACAATGTACTGCCAGCGGAATTTCTTGAGCTGGGATTTTTCGCGTATCACCATCTCAAATGAGGTGATCAAAACGTCGAACTTGGCCGTTAGGAGTTGGGTCCGGATCGTTTTCTGACGTTCTTCCTTGGGTCCTTGTAACACAACCACATTGACATCAGGAGTCCACTTGGCGAACTCCCTGCGCCAGTTATCTAGGGTAGACTTGGGCACAATCACAATAAAGGGACCGTCAATCTTCTTAATGTAGCGCAAGTATCCAAGAAACGAGATGGTTTGGAGTGTTTTTCCCAATCCCATTTCATCGGCCAAAATACCACTTAGGCGGTTTTCGTAGAGCAGAATAAGCCAGTTGAGACCCTGGATCTGGTACTCCCGCAATTTGCCGCCTTGGATGTACGCTGGAGATTCGGTCAAAACCGTTCTTTGCTGTTCTGCATCGCCAATGTGTTCTTCGTCTTCTAAAAGCTCCGCATCCTCCTCCTTTTCTGTTTTCCGGCGGCCCAGCTTCTTTTTGGGCTGCTTGAAGTTGATTTTGGCATCGATTTGTTTGATCATCCGCTTGAATTTGGCATCCTTGGACATGTTAATGTCTATAAAGTAGCGAAAGATATCAGTTAGGCCCAAGAGATACTTGAATCTGATTGTGGAGTCATCAACATCTCGTTCTCTGGCCACTTTGGGATCGCAATCAAGCAAGTAACGTTTTCTTCTTTCAGGGTCCACATCTTCCAGAAGGAGCTCCACTTCGGGTTCTAAGGATTGTTCCTGTTCTGAATCACTGGATTCCACATAGCTGATCTTCGTATTTTTGCGCTCCGTCATTATTTTCTTGCACCTTCAAAAATTCAGGGAGACAGAGGCAAGTGGGAGGGAGTGGAAATGAACAAATATATGATCCGCTACAGGAAAACCCAGAATTGATTTTTTGTCGTTTTTTCCCTGTGTTTATGCGATCGCTATACACCATGTCGCACATGTCGCACTATGTCGCGTTGCATCATACGCTTGGTCGAAACATGCAAAACAATAACAAGGAAAACGAACCCGTAGCCAACAATCGGTTGTATAAGTCAAATGCGGGAGATCGCTGTAGATGAAGAAATATTACACTGGATTATTTATGGAAAAAAAGGCTCGTTCATTTTGCAAATTGCTACAAGTACCTAAATATCCATCTACTGCGTCACCACGTTCCCTTCAATGATCCCCCAATCAATGGGCTGTTTTCCGTTTTCAGTAAGCCAATGATTGCATTTTTGAAAAACCTTCAGGTCAAAAAATCCCCTGCTGGCTGATAATGGTGACGGGTGGACGGTTTTAAGTACTAAAAAGGATGCATCGGCGGAGTTCAATTGTGCAGCAAAGTTGGCAACTCTTTTTTGGGCAGGACTGCCCCAGGCCATTATAACAAAACCTTCGTTTTGGCTTTTGGCGTATGCGATTGCTGTTTTGATCACCTGTTCGGTGAATTGTTCCCAACCTTGACCGGCATGACTATTTGCCTTGTGCGCTTCCACAGTTAAGCAGGCATTGAGCATAAGAACACCTCTCTTGGCCCATTTAGTGAGATTTCCACCACCGGGGCGTCCCAATTTGGTCAATTCCTTGTAGTCTGGGATTTGGAACGACGGAAAGTCGATTTTAAGTGTCTTGTAGATGTTGAGAAGCGAAGGCGGTGGTCTGGTGGGTTCTAGAACCAGAAATGCAAGTCCATGCGCCTGGTTGAAATTGTGATATGGATCTTGGCCGAGAATCAAGCATTTGACATCTGGAAGTGGTGTATAGTGAGACCATGAGTAGATATTTCCTGGAGGAGGGAAGACGGTTTTGCCCGATTGGGATCTCAAGAATCTCTTCAACTTGAGAAAATACGGTTTGGTCAATTCCTTGTGAAGAAGCGCAAGCCACGAGATATGCATTGTGTTCACTTCTAGTGCCAAAAGAAGCTTTTCCTCGGCGCTAAGACTGGCCACCCATTCTTCCTTGTTGAAATTGAATTTCCGGCAAAATTCGTCGTAGTTGGCTGACCCAGAGGCATTTCGCAAGGGCTTTTCATCGCTGGGTTGTTTCTGTTTCAGGTCAGCAGGAATTTCCTCATTTTTTTCCTCTTTCTGATCGTTTTCTTGTGCCTGCTTTTGTTCGTTTTCTGACACCTGGCTTAGTTCATGCTGTTGCTTATTCTCCTTATTGGGCGCGGCTGTAGACACGGGTCTCGGCACAGGTTTTGCCTTTTTCGGTTTATTATTGACCTGAGCAAAGAATTCCGTTATCAACTTTGGCTTTTTTCCCCCTTCGGGGTGGGCCACCGTTCTCTTGGACATTTGGGTAGTAGATGTAAGACGCGACGCGAATTGGAAATATTATAACCACCGTGTCGCAGAGATTATAACGACCCATAACCCGGAGAAATCGCAAGAAGTCAATGAAATCACAGTTAAAACGTGGATTAAGTAAAATTTTTGTTCCGTAATGTCTAAGAAATCCCTAAAGTACACTGCTTTCTTTCCACACTCTTTTCTTACCTTCTCTACTTTTTCAATGCTGGTTCAACTTGTCTATAGACATGCATTTCTATACTCGTACATCAAAACAACTTCATTAGCCCATAGGGGTACCCGTGATCTTTTCTCAAGAACATGCTGGTCAAAACACTATAAAAGAAGTAGATCACCACCACCGTGAGCACCTGCAACAACGCCAAAACATTCTCGGTGTTGATCAGGCTTTCTAGCGTCACTTTATAGCGGCCCAAGTAGAAAAGTATCATCACCGCTGCACCAAGAAGGAAATAGATGCCGGCCACCAACACAATTTCCACTCCGAACTGATAGTGCACACCTCCACTGATGTAGATGGGTCCTTTTTCGTTATAGGCAATGAATGGTGTTTGCTGGATCGTAGTGAAGGAATAGCCGCCCAAGAGGGCAAGAAGAGCAAAGAGAACAAGCGCTCTGTACACCTTGGCCTTACTAATGGTGGAAGTGATGGCAGACGGGCCCTTTTTCTTTATTAGCACAATGGCACCGAAAGTGGCGGAAAACGTGGCCACAAACTTGGCCACCGGGTTGCTCTGGTTCAAAATAATGCGTTTCTGCATGCTGATGGCTAGCCAGTCGGCAAACTGGAATGTCTGGTCGTCGAAAGATGCTTCGGGGATGTCGAATTCCGCATGGGGTTCGAGGAAAATGTCAAAGTTGGCAAAAACCTCTTCGCCGTCTTCATCATACTTGATCTCGCGACTGGAGTTGTGGGTCTGCGAGATGTGAGTGGGCGGAATAAGCCAGATGTGCGGGATTTCCCGCAATTGCAAGAAGTCAAACACCGGGATGTTTGTGCGGTCAAGGATATCCACTTCGGCAATATACAAGTAGTTGGAATCCGGGTAGTTGGAATGCCACGCGTCGGCCACTCTTTGCACGATCTTCTTTGCCCGATGGCATTCGGAGCATTCGTGCTTGGCGTCGGTAGAGGTCAACAAGATGATCGTAAAGTGGGCTCTGTTGGGTTGGGAAATGAGCGACAAGTTGGAGTTGGAAATGGGGATGATGCCATGGGGATGCTGAATTGATTCCAAGTGCAACTGCAGCAGTTTCGGAATATTTGCTACCGCAAGAATTGATAGCCATAGTATCGTGAGTAGATGTGAGGCATTCATGGCGGAAGAAAAGTGTTGATCTGTTGATCTTGGTGCGAGTAGTAATTTGAGAATGTGCGTACAAGCACAGAGTGGAGGAGAGGAGAGGGAGAAGAGGGAGAATGGGAGAACAAGACAGCGGAACCGGATAATGGAAGAAAGAGAAAGTATTAGTGGATGTGGGTAGTTGTAGGTGGTTAGCGGTGGAGATTTTGGATGTAGTTAATCTGTTCGTTTTAGGGTGACTGGGTCCACTCGGCTATGCCCGCAATGCGCGGAAACGCAGAATGGTACTAGGGTAGATGGACTAGAGGGAGAGGAGAGACTATAGATTAGAGTATGATCGAATAGACTAGATAGACTATAGATCAGAGTGACTATATACTACTGAACTAGATACACTAGATACACTAGATACACTAGATACACTAGATACACTAGATACACTAGATACACTAGATACACTAGATACACTAGATACACTAGATACACTAGACTAGAAGGTAGATTCGACTGGTTGCGTAAGACGACATCAGAGGAACAGCATGGCCAGGGCTCTTCTGACAGAAAAACCCTCTTGGATACTTGGCACAGAAGTTACAGTGCCATCCTTCCATGCCACAACACCCTACTAATCCCCATCAAGGTATTACGGTAGACGTTACTGTAGACTATGCAGATATTAAATAAGGCGGCGTGCCCCGCCACGGCTCTATGAATCTTCTGTATCGGACACGAAATCCTCCTGCTCGTCCTTGTTGATGACAAAGAAGCCAATGGTGACAATGGCCGCGCCAGACACGTAACCCCAGTGGATGCTGAAACCCTTGATGATCCAGTCGCCCACCATCGCCAACGGAATCGTGAGCGAAAGCCCCACCGTGACCGTCAACGGACTGGTGAGAAGAACCGCTTTGCACCAGCAGAAATCGCTAACAAACGTGATGAACGCGTTTCCCACAAGAAGTATCACCACGTATCGCGACAGCGGCAACTCGAGGGTCTCAAGCCCGGAGAAGTGCAAAAGCAAAATCACCGGCCAGAGGAAAAACATACAGAAGAGCCCCACGAACCCAAAGAACAAGTGCGTGTCCAACACGCGCTCGGTGGAGGAATGGGGAATGGTGATTTTGTGCTTCAAGAGAATGGTGTAGACTCCGTACACGAGAGCGCCGGCCAACGCCAACGCATTGCCCCAAAGCACCACTAGCGGGCTGGTCTCAGCCGGCACGTTGCCCTGGCCCGACGAGTCGAGGCGGGTGACGATGAGAACGCCGCTGAACGACAAAACAATGCCAATGACCTTGTTGAGGTTAATCTTCTCGATGCGGTACAAGTAGCCGACCAAGAGGGTGAAGAACGACGATGTGGACGACAAGATGGTCTGGGACGCCACCGACGTGTAGGAGAGCGACGAGTTTGTCACCAAGTTGGCGGAAAACCAGAGAATCACAAACTGCAACGAAAGCATCACTGTTTCGTACACAGGCACGTCCTCGTCGGCCCGTTTGGGGTCCACCGCCGGCTCCGACAACGACACGTTATCTGTGGACGCTCCGTACTCTGGCATTTCCAGCACCGCCGCCTCGGTGTCGTGAAGGCGCGAATACGACGATTTTTGGTAGTCCTGGCGCAAAACCTCGACGAACGCCGCCACCGAGAGGTTCTTGTAGCGCAAATAGGGGATGAGATAGAGAGCGAAGCACGAGGTGTTGATCCACGTGATGAGAAACGGCTTGCGGTATGTGTCTGTTTCGAACAAGTCGTTGACCAAAAACGACGACAGCACCCAGAAGATGATGACTGCCGCGAGATTGACGAGGCCCAAGACCCATTTCTGGTGGGACAGAAGCCGGCTTTCGGGTAGAAAGAACGAAAGGCAGAAGGTGGCCACGGCCGTCAGCACCCTTTTGATCATGTACGAGGAGGAGAGTGGTGGGAGATAGCTACCGGAGGGTAATCACGTGTGGTGATAGCATCCATCGCCTGTGTGCAGGCGCGAAGACAGGGGACTGGGTTTGGGATTGGGTTAGTGTGGGAGGAGTGGCGGGAGAAGTAGTAGTAGTGGTGGTGGTAGTAGTAGTCGCAGTAGTAGTCCTAGGCGTAGTCGTAGTAGTCGTAGTAGTGGTGGTGGTGGTGGTGGTAGTGGTGTTATCTCAGCGGTGTGCATGTGGACGCATAATAGCGGAAACTGGATAAATAGTTGGTGGTTTAAGGCCAACTTTATCGTTGTCTTTCATCTGGCATTATTGTTTGAGATGGTGTGAGTAGGAATAGTGGTAGTGTCTGGAGGTGTATGGTAGTGTCTGGAGGTGTATGGTGGTGTATGGTGGTGTCTGGTGGTGTCTGGTGGTGTCTGGTGGTGTCTGTGTGGTTATCTACAGTTCTCGTCACACCATACATCATGGTGGGACCATATAACACCAGCGCCAACACTGACGAGATGACACGCCAGATTGAGTGAGTTGCTTACACAGGATACTGCTACCAAATATTGCTACCAAAAGTTGCTGAATCTCGGCTGAATCTCTGCTATTTCTTGGCTGGATTCTCGGCTGGATTCGGCCGTAGCTTCTTTTCGTCCGCGTACTGGCCTTTTCCTGTACTTGTTATCTCTGGGTCTTCGGCGCCCCAATCCAGATTTCGTCTCTCTGGATTTGCCCCGCTCTGTCGTCTCATCTCTCACCTGCCGCCACTTCCCGCCCCCCGGTTCCCGACTGTTCCCCCGCGCCGTCCTCCAACCCGGTTTGCGCTTTTCGGCCATTTCGCCGTAGCGCAAACGCCGTGCGCGCACTGCCTAAATCGGCAATAGATAAGAGTGTTTACCATCACCACTCTGCCGCCGAGCCTGCCCACCGAACCAGTCTGCGTCTTCCAGTCTGCGTCTTCCAGTCTGCGTCCTTCAGTCTGCGTCTTCCAGTCTGCGTCCTTAAGTCTGCGTCCTTAAGTCTGCGTCTTCCGGTCCGCATCTTCCAGTCTTCTTGTTCTCCCTCTCACTCACTCTTCCTCACTCTCACTCTTCCTCACTCTTCTCACTCTCACTCTCTCTTCCCCCATGCCCGAAGACTACGACGAGACAACGCCGCTCTCGCAGCTGTTCCTCGACCAGCCGCACGGCCTGTTCCGCGGCCCCAACTCGCTCCACAACTTCGCGTCGTCGTTCGTCCGCGCCCAGCTGTTTGCGGCCCAGAAACTCGATCCCGCAATCCACAAAAAACGCTCCTTCTTCGCTCCCGGCGAGGACGACGACGAGTTGTTCGACCCGGACTTGATGGTGCCGTCGGTCCGCGGCGAGCGCCTCAGCACCATCTTGCACGACATGGGCTCGTTCCGCGCCAACCACGCGTTCGCCAACACCCCGCCGTACAACGAGGTGTTCCACCACGACGACGTGGCGCACGCGCTCCGCCACACGCGGTCCAACCAGAGCGTGGGCGACGGCATCCCCATCCCGGCACGCGGCCGCCGCACGTTCCCGCTGGCGTCGTTTCTGTCGGTGCGGCTGTCGATCTCGTACCTCAGCACCGCGTCGCACTTTGGGTTGAAGAAGGTGGAGGACCGCGACGGCAACGTGGTCACGGTGGTGGCGGGCCAGTCCACCGCGCCGCAGACCGTGTTCAACTCCGTCAACGTGATGATCGGCGTCGGGCTCTTGGCGCTTCCGGTGGGGCTTCTCAAGGCCGGCTGGGTGTTGGGCATGCCGCTCTTGGTGGTGTGCTGCTTGTCCACCGGCTGGACCGCGTCGCTCTTGTCGGAAATCATGGACTCCGACAGTACCTTGATGTCCTTTGCCGACTTGGGCTACGTGGCCTACGGCTCCGCCGCCAAGCTCCTCATCTCCTTGGTGTTCTCCATCGACTTGTTGGGCGCGGGCGTGTCGTTGGTGGTGTTGTTCTCCGACTCGCTCTACTCGTTGGTGGGCTCGGAACTATGGTCCCGCACCCGCTTCAAGATCCTCGCCTTCTTTGTCCTCACCCCGTTCACGTTCGTGCCGTTGCTGGTGCTCTCCATCGTCTCGTTGTTGGGCATCATGTCCACCATCTCCATCACCCTGCTCGTGGTGGTGTGCGGCTTGGTCAAGCAGTCCGCGCCCGGTTCCTTGATTCTGACCATGCCCACTAACCTCTGGCCCGACAGCACCGCCCTGCTCTTGGCTGCGCTCGGCATCTTGATGGCTCCGTTTGGCGGCCACGCCATCTTCCCCAACTTGAAGTGCGACATGCGCCACCCGCACAAGTTCACTGCCACCTTGGTCCCCACCTACACCATCACCTTGCTCACCGACTCCACCATGGCTGTGGTGGGCTTCCTCATGTTCGGCGCGTTGTGCAGCAACGAGCTCACCAGCGTGTTGTTGGAGACCCGCGGCTACCCGTCCTTCATCTACCCGTTGATCAGCGGCCTTATCTGCATCGTGCCGTTGGCGAAAACCCCATTGAATGCAAAACCCATCATCTCCACCTTGGACGGAATCTTTGGCCTCGACACCTACGTGGGCGGCCAGTCCTCTTTGGCCGACTGGGCCAAAACCGGGGGCAGGATCTTGACCCGCGTGGGCGTCAATGCGTTGTTCGTTGGCTTCGCCATCTTGTTCCCGGAGTTTGATAAGGTCATTGGCATCATGGGCTCCTCCATCAGTTTCCTTGTCTGCTTCATCTTGCCTTGTTTGTTCTACTTGAAGCTCTGTGGAGACAAGGTCGGGCCTCTTGCTCGTATCGGTTTCCATGCCATCATTTTGCTCAGTTTTGTCCTTGCTACTCTGTGCACATATGTCACCATCTCCTACTAATGGTGTCGGCTACTAATCCCCATACACTCGTCTGACACGGGTTATACTGACATCCCCGGAGTTGGCCCTACTGGCATTTGCATTTCCTGGTATCGTGTCTGGTGCAACGCCCTTCTGTCAACCCTAAGACGCCGCCATCTACTCATATCTATAGTATCTAATACGGTCATTTATTGTTATTTTTTTTTTTTCTTTTTGTTTTGTCTCTTCGATTCTCCTTATAAATACCAACAGCGCCCGCTAAACCCTATCATGCCTTCAAGAACTTGTAGAAACACTCGGTGATCCGTGTCATTAATGGTTTCAACAAGCTGGGTTCCATGAGGAAGTCATAGTTGAGCTTGATGAGCACAACAGAGTCATCCGCTTTGCCCAATTCGGTTGCGGTGCGAAATATATCCTCAAACAACTTCTTGAACTTCAAGTTCTGAGAGTTCAAGTTCTCCTTCATGGAGAATTTCAAGAGCAACCGCTCCACCTTGTCAAACTTGTTTTTCTTGAAACTCAACGAAAACAGAATTTTGTCTCGCTGCACCTTTTTGGAGCCTGCGCTCGACAGATTGATGAAGAAAAGCAACTGCACGCAGTTCAAGTTGCAGAACTTCAGCTCGAAATTTAATCTGTCAACCTCGTTGGGAAGTTTATCGATGGCATGGGTCTGTAACGTGTTTTTCACCGCGGAAATGGCTTGGAAAATGGGCACAAACTGCTTCAAGTATTCAATTGATCCGATAAGTGCCGTATGCGACTCCGTCATCTGCTGGCCCAAAAACTTGGTCACCAATTTCACCGATAGGTCTTCATCTTCGCTGGGTGCCAACGTCAATGCTGCAGTAGCATTCTCCGGAAGACTCAAATGGAACGGCTTGTAAAACGGATCCACGGCAAACGTTATTTTACTTATGGAATTATTGGTGACCTTGATGTCTATCTTTTTTAGCTGATTCAACATCTGAATCAACAGTCGGACCTTCTCAATTGTTCCAAATAACTGGCCCATGAGTCTATGAGCTGTACTGCTCTCGCTGTCCTCGATGGATTTGCTCGAGAGATCGACAGAGCTCAGAACCTCGAAGATCTGTTCCTCTGTATTGATATTGACGTTAAGCTTGGAAAATGTTTCCTTGTCTGTTGGACTAACACTGGAAAACTTACCACAGACAGTCAAGCTCAAATTCGTTGACGATTTATCCGAGATCAATTGCACGATGAGGAACAACGTGTTCGAGGTGACAGAAACAGGGAGCAAGTTCCCTGTGTTATGCAATGCCATCACCGTCTGATGATTAGAGGCTGTGTCGACTAATGTGTGAGGAATGTTGAAACGTTTGAGGACCGAATGATTCGTGACTTTTACAAACTGGATCGATCTCTTTTGCAACTCTTCCGTAATCATATGGTCCACGATCAAGTTCGAGCAAGACTTGGACAAATTGGTAAAAAACTTATAGTCAAACTCCTCCTCCTCGCCGACCTTGAGCATCTGAACCCATTGGATTTTCCATTCTCCTTTGATAGACTTGAGACGGGCTACCCACCAGTACGTTTTAGAGATAAGGCCACTGATCATATTGATCAAGAACCAGGACGACGGCCAGTTACGGCATCTGTAGAACAGCATTTTGTTACGGGTCATTGTCTTTTGGTCCATAATGAAATTGAAGAGTTTAGCGGTCTCGTAATCGTTGATCTTGATAATGCTGTTTGTGATCCATTCTGTGGTGATCAACTTGGTGTTCAACGACTTACTAAACGTATCAAGTCTGAGCTGGATCAAATTATTCGCCACATTTATCACCATATCCTGCTCGCTAATAAAGCTTTTGTGTCGCACTTGTGTAGGCTGACTGTTTATTCTATTCTGAGCCTGAATCTCGAGCGAGGATGGATCCATAAAGTAAAAGAATCCTGTCAAAGGATTAATCGCCAATATGGTTGTTCTGTGTGGAGTGAGCTTCACTGAAAGCTGGTACGGATTGCAATATGACACAAAATCCGCCGTTGCCATTTCCTGGAGTTGAGTGTAGATTTTAGAAATCAAAACTTCTGAATGTTTGTTGATCACCTGGTTCAAAATGAAGTCGACGCTCAAGTCTGCCGGCTCATCTGTTTCGGAGCTCCCTCCATCAATGTCTTGAATGTCGTGGTCAAAATTGTACTTTCCGTTCTTGAACCAGCGGAAATTGAGATTATACAGCTTGTCAATGCCAATTTCAATAAATGACTTCCAGTTGCGGGCCAAGTAGTGGCTGCTCCAGTAATTGATGATTATTAACGAGGAATTGTACTTGAACTGGATATTGTTTCTCCACTTGCTGTTAATCGATAACTCCTTCAACTGGCGAGAAATCAAGTACAATTTGAATGAGACGGAGTACTGGTGCAACACTGAATAGAGTCCTTTCAATGACTGTTTCAACAACACCTGGTTGACGACTTTTTCTAATTTTTCCCGCGAAGATTTGGGTAATCGCGTGATGATATTCGAACCTTTATGCGTGATGAGAGATGAATCCGGGTTGATGCCAAAGAGAAATGCAAAGTCAATGAAAAAGAATGGCGACTTGTAGTAGTCTTCCTCATTGTCAACGATCAAATCGTTACCGACAGTAATTGACACCTGGAATTCGTTCGGAATGGTGATGGTCACACGACCATCTCTGACAATGTAGTTGCGATGGAAACGCGGCGACATGTCGTCGATAAGGGCCATCCGGGCTACCAATGTCAAGTTCAAATCGCGCAACACTTCCAACACCCGTTCCGGGGAGATTTTTGGTTTCTCGATGTAGTTGTAGGACGGCAACTGTGGTCTGCCCTTGACAAGAACCTCCAAACTGGTGAGGATGTCGGAGTTGGGCAACTTCGCTCCCGAGAAGCCGTTGAGCTCGTTCAAGCCGTAGCCCAAATTGTCAAAGTAGAATTCCTGGGTTCTAAGCCAGTTCAACAAGTCTATTAATTTCGACACATCTTTGGCGTTCTGCGCCCACTTGACCAAGGTGTAGATCTTGAGAAAGTCCTGGCGCAACGAGATGATCAACTCCAAAAACTTCTTTTTGCGGGAAATGTCGCTCTCCGACGTTCTGGTGTTGGCCAAGTTCTCAATCAATCGGCTGAGCTGCTTGTACGCCTCCTGTGTGTGGAATCGGAGCACATTGGAAAGCAGCACGATGTTGTTTGTGATATGCGGGAGTTCTGGCGGCCCAGACGCATCTATTTTTGTCTTGATGATCCCGTTTGCGGTCGCCTGCGACATGGTGGGACAAGCAGCTCGGGAAGACAGCAGGGGATTGGAAACAAAAACGAGCGCGTGTTCTCCTTGCCGGGATTGATCGTCCGTAGCACAAACGGGGAGGAGTTGAATATGGGAAAGAAGCGCCGTGAGAATGTCTTGGTCGGGCGAATAGTCATGTGCCGCGCGCGTGGATATTCACGTGGACGGTCACGTGGGAGCGGGGGAAGCGGTGGTACAGTGGGTAGCAGGTTTCGGCGGTGTTGTGCAGAGAATATTTGGAGCAGTTGGTGGGGATGAATTGGGGGGTTGGATGAGTTTGATGTTAGTCGTGAGTCTGGTTTGGAGTGTACTCTCAGTTTTCGCCAGATTTTTACTTTTCCCTAGTTCCCACTTTTTCTCTGTTCTCACCTCTTCCTCACTATTTCTCTGCTCCCATCTTTTCCTCGCCCTTCTCCTTTTCTCCTTTTTCTACTTTCTCCTTTTTCTACTTTCTCCTTTTTCTACTTTCTGCACAGCTGTCTGCCTCGCCGGCTCGTGCATGCCCCAGGCACACATGGATCTTAGGACGTTTTGGTTACGAGCCTGTGTGTGGGGTTCTACAGTGTCTTCTCCGCATTAGGTGGGTATATAATCACACCCATCCCGAGGCCCATATTTGCACCCAACCAAACCTCAGACCCAACATAAATACGTTCTTATTCGTGGCCGAGAAATCACATTCTGTGTGTTCCTACTCGGCTTCCTAGCCCCTTTTGGCATCGTCCTGGAGTCTTTCTTCCGTCTGCTTCTACCACGTTTATCGGCTTTTCTACATCACTCAATGACCTTAGACTTTGAGGACGCAATAGGCGTGGAGAAAAAGGACGAATCCACCTGGATCGGTCTTCATCCTCTCAACTTACCTGTTCCGGGTGCACGCGGCGTATATGGAGGGCATATGGTAGCCCAGGCACTCTTAGTAGCCATAGAACTGGCACCCGGATACGTTCCTCACTCGTTCCACTCCCATTTTATAAGAGCAGGTCTGGCTAAGATTCCCGTGACTTACCGAGTGACGAATCTTGGTAATTCTGGAGAGTTCATCCACCGTCAGATATTGGCGGTTCAGTATGGAAAAGTTGCGTACTCTGCAATGTGCGCATTGCGGAGAAGAAAGACCGGGACAGAAAATGGATGTGGTGCGGGCAGTATCTCGTTCCAGCCGCCAGTTCCTGCTCTTGCCAAAAAGTACCCGAACCCGGATGTGCTCCATAGTGTGGTCCACACCGATTTTGTGCACAGTGCGTATCTGGAGGAGTTTGTCAGCTACGAATTGTGTCCGGAAGAAAACGACTTACTGCCGACCGATCGGTGGATCACGCTCTGGACTCGGCTCAACCGCAATAAGCCACTCAAAGACCCCAAATTCAACTTCGTGGGGCTAGCAGACATTTCCGACTCGTCAGTTCTCACCACCTTGGTGCGAGCTTTGCACCTCCCGTGGAATCCGACCCAGGACAACCCATTCCAGACATTTGACGAGCTGAAAGACGTTCGAAACGTGTTGGATGTGTCGCTCAACATGATGCATGTCTACCACTATAATGCAATGTCGATGGACCACAGCCTTTATTTCCATGTGGACGATTTTGACCTGCTCAATGTGCTAGGATGGTTGACATTATCGCACCTGTTTACCATCAGCAAAAACCACCGAACTTTGGACCGAGGCCACTTTTTTGATGCGCTGGGAAAATGTGTAGCATCTTTTGTCCAAGAAGGGTTGACGTATATGCACCGTGGCGTTACACACGCCAAGTTTTAGAGGATTTATTGTGAAGAGAGAATTAAGTAAGTATTCAGTAGATGCAATGCACTCACTTTAGCACTCGACCATTTCTTCCAACAATCCATTCCACTATTTCCACTCTTACTACTATGTCCACTATCTCCTCTACTTTCTCCTACTCTCTACTTTCTACTTCTCTACTCTCTACTTCTCCTCTCTCTACTCTCTGCTTTCTACTGGTCTTCTCCCCCGCGGATTTCTCCATCTCCCAATTAGGCACCGTTTGCACCCATTCTGCATGGACAGTATGACCTCTATAAGTGGGACACAACCAGGCAAAAAAAAAAAAAAAAAACCAGGCCAAACGTATATAAACAAAGCAAAGTAGAGAAATAATAAAAAGCCACACTCGCTCATGTGTTTCCGATTCCCAGCCCCCGGCTAACGTGTGGACCCCAGACTTCACACCCGTGCACCACGACCAGGGCATGATCCGGAGATTGTACCTCGGCTTCAGAGGTTACACCACATAGCATAAAAAACCCTTGCCCCCTCCAAACAGAGGATTTGCCCCAGTTAATTCCAATTCCATCCAAATATAGGAGGCTGTCTTGCATTCACCGCCACGAAAGCTTCTAAACCATGGACTTGCACGACGTTTATCAAGACCCCACGGTTTCCACCATGGAAGAGAAGTTCAGCTTGACCAAAGTGTCCGAGACCGAATTCTTGGGCAAATATCCATTGGAAGCGTTCCAAGAAAACGCCCGAGGAACGTATGGCGGAGAGTTTGTGGCGCAGTCGCTCGTAGCCGCAATGGACTCGGTTTCCGATAAAGAGTTCCAGCCCCACTCTTTGCACAGCTACTTCCTCAAGGCAGGAAAAAAAGAGTCGCCCATGAGATACGAGGTGACCGCCACATCCGAGGGCCGCAACTTCTGCAATCGCTTGGTCAAGTGCTTCCAGCAGCATACCGGCGATCTCTGTTTCATTCTCATGGCCAGTTTCACCCGAAACAATCTGATTGCACAGCGCAAAAAGGACTTTGCGGCACTTTCGCCCCAGCAGCAGTACCACCCACGCACAAAAGTGCCGTTTGAGTTTCTGAGACAGCCGCACTTCACCTTTGACAAGTACATCCACCACCTCAACACGCTCCCCCACATGCAGCACATCAACGGCAACATTGTGCATGCGCTTCCGCCGGAAACGGTGGATGTGACGTCGGCGGAGGAAAGCTTGGACCCGGGGTGCAAGGAATTTGGTGTTTTCTTCCGGGTCAGAGACAATATGGAACTTGTGCGTGATGCGGTCAAGGCCCGGGTAGTGGACTTGGCGTTTGCGTCCGATTCGTTCTATCTCGGCACTTTGGTGCGGGCAGTGAACATCTCGTTGAACGACCGCACGGCCAAAAGCTTTTTCCGCGTGTCGTTGGACCACCTGGTGTTTTTCCACGACGTGGACTTTGATCCTACGGCGTGGATGTTTTTCGACTACCGGTTTGTGCGCATGAGTAATGACCGGGTGTTGGTGGTGGTGCTGATTTTCAGCCACGACCGGCGTTTGGTTGCGACCGTGACACAAGAGGCCATAGCGTACGTGCCTATGGAGTTGGTGGACAAGGCCAAGGGTGGGTCGTACAAGCTCTAGGAGGACCGCTGCGGTTAGTGGGGCAGGTTTGGTGCTGGTGGTGCTGATGGGTGCAAAGGGGCTTGTGTACGGCATGGGGTACGGTCTGTTAAGTCAGATTGGCGGGAGCACTCTGGCGGGAGGACTCAGATTCGCTTGGCTCGGATTTTGTGTCTTGATTATCAGGCCTCGTCTACTAGCCTCTGCGTGATTGGGATCTCATTTGCTACGAAGTCAGTCTGGTGGCTGTTAGTCAGTGGTAGTCAGTGGTGGTCTTGGTCAGTCTTATCAGACCTCCGATCACAGTAGTCAGTGGTACAATTAAATATCTTTGCTCGGATACTTAAGTCTCGTATGTTTTCAGTTGGTTAGCTCCATCTGTTCCAGTCGCACCAGCCACTTCTTTCACTTCTCGTAACCTCACCACTCCTACTCTACATAGTTGCAATCGGTAGCAGATTCCCCAGCACTACATCACTCACCACTCACAACTACTTACCGCTCACAACTACTTACCGCTCACAGCTACTTACCACTCACAGCTACTTACCACTCACAGCTACTTACACTAACAACTACTTACCACTCACAGCTACTTACCACTCACAGCTACTTACACTAACAACTACTTACCACCCACAACTACTCACCACTCACTACTCACAACGTCACAGATCCGCCACACTACAGCCCCAGAAAATTCCTCCCCACCGCTCATTTAGCCGTTGCGCCTCCACCCAAAAGCCGACACTGCATAATTCACGGCACATGTCGTGTACACAACTGAGGGTTCAGATCTCTTGCCGGTTTCCCTACGTAGACCGCGGTCTATCCAATTCCACCAGCCAACAATTGCGCCTCCGGCTATTCTTCTCTTTTTGCCAGTTCCGACGACCCTCGGAAGAATCGTCGCACCACCGACTCGCCCCACCGACTCGCCGCACCTCGGATTTCCCCTCAGTACCCTCGATTGTGGTGTCTGGCCGGCCCCCCGCATCTCGCAGCAGTAAGAACACGGTGATATTCCGGAAACCGGGTTTTCGGCATTTGCTTGTCTTTTCCCGATCCCACCATGTCCAAGTTTGAGTCCAGGTTTGCCGTGTCCAAAACCGGCCCCCACGAATACGTGGGCGACTATCCGCTCACAAAATCTTTCCCAGCGTCTCCGGGTGTCTACGGAGGAAATATCGCTGGCCAGGCTCTTTTGGTAGCGATGAAGAGTGTGCCAGAGGGTTACACCCCCCACTCGTTCCACTCGTACTTTGTCAAGGGCTGCACCGATAAAATTCCGATGCAGTGGACCGTGGACGAAATCTCCAACGGAAAATCCTTCTGTAACCGCAGTATCCGGGGGCTTCAGAATGGCCGTGTGTGCTACTTGGCCAATATTTCGCTAGCTCGCAAAAACTCGTTGAAGGACGAGCAAGTGCGCTACGAGCAGTACCAGGAGGAAAAGAGAAAGGAGGAGGAGAGAAGACAGACTGAGGGCGACTCCGGAAACGACGACGACGATGACGACGACGACGACGACGACGACGATTTGGTGGAGAAACCGTTCTTTTTCCAGACTCCGTACCCGAAATGGCTCCAGGCCGCCAGTGTAGAGCAGCTGGAGCTCAATGACGTGGCCAAAGACCGTTTTATCTACCACAAGATCCCTCCGCAGATGGTTCTGTTGGAGTTGACGCGCGAGGAAGAGTCCATTCCGCCGCTGCAGCGAGAAATGGCCTACTATGCCCGTTTGGGAAACGGAGACATCAAGCTCGACAGCTTGCAGTCGCAGTTTGTCGGATTGGTGGTGATTTCCGACTCCATCATTTCCACTCGGCTTGCGCGTATCTTACGTATCACCACTGTGGATTTGAACGATCCAGCCCACTACTTTGGTGTATCTCTTGACCACGTCATGTACTTCCACGATACAGACTTTGATTGCACGGAATGGATGGGCTATTCGTTCAAAGCCGTCAGAATGCAGAACGATCGGGTGTTGATGGAGGCGCAGATGTTCAACAAGAAGGGCGACCATGTTGTTTCCATCTTCCAGGAAGTTTTAGTTCAGTTACACGGGTTGGAAGCTACTGCAAAGCTCTAGTGCTCCACCTAAAGACATTTTCATTGCCTTTTGCTGTTGAACCCAAAATACAATGATACTGAAGAATCTGGACGAGAGATGAATTCATTTCTCGGATGATTTGCTACTATATTTTTATGTTTACCTAACTATATTCGCATATATCTGGGAGCGTAGTCTGTAACGCAAAGAGGTGATAGCCTCGCCAGCAATATCCAATCTGTGAGTTGACCATATACTCCAGCGGTTTTTCCGGTTTCTTTCTGTTTGTTCTCTCTCTTTTTCTTCTTTTACTCTCTTTATCTTCTTTATTTTTTTTTTTTTTCGCCCTCTCTGTCCTTGTTGTCCTTCTCCACCTCTTCTATGTGCTACTTTTCTCTAATCGACTTGCACATAGTACTATCTTCTATCACAACTACTACCCATGACTCTGGAGCACATTGGTAACCAGCTCAATGCGTCCACTTTGCAGAATCTATATGACAATCTCACAAAAGTAACCACATCAAACAATTTGCTTGTTTTGGCTCGCCCGCTATCAAAGCTTCTCAACTTCCTCACACCGTTTCTGAATCTCAAGACTCGGGGAAAATTCGACAAAACCATATGGCTCGACACGCTCTTAGATACCGGCATTGACGTGGTAGAAAACTACGCTACCATCATCTTCATCATCCAAGAAGCTGACTTGCACCCATTCACCGACGTATGGGCCCAGTTGAAGAAATCGAAGACAAAAACATGTCTTATAGTTAAAGACTTGAGCCGCTCCTTTTACTTTGAGCTTTCCGTCAAAGCCTTTGGCGCCGACAAACAATCATTGCTCTCGAGAATCTCTGAATCAGATGTTAGGAACACGGTTCAGCGTCTTTCTCCAACATGCCGTTTAATGAACTGGGCCACATATCCTATCTGCATCCAGGACTTTGTCTACACGCTAGATATGGCCCAGGGCGGGTTGCAACTGTATTTCTTCAACCCTATTGAACAAATTTCCAAGCTTTCGGACGCAGTGGTGGCCATCATGAACCAAAGCACGTCTGGTAATGATATGCTCAAGGTGAAAAATGCCTTTGCCAAGGGCGACCATTCCAGCTTGCTTCTCAATGTGTTGCTAGAAGACAAGATTCCAGAGTATGTTTGGAGTCGACTAGCGCCCAATGAGCAGGACTTTTACCTTCACAAGCTTCGGGGCAACGTGGATTTGGTGGTGTTGGAACGTAACTTGGACTACTTCCCGCTATTCCTCAGCCAGCTGAACTACATGGGTCTTCTTGACGACTTGTTTGGCATTGAGGACGAGTACAATGATATCTTGACGAACAAGGAAAAAGTGGACGACGAGCTCTACCACAATCTCAAGCATTTGAACTTTGGCTCCATTGGGGTCAAGCTTAACCAGCTTGCCCGCTATATCCAGCTGGAATATGAAAGTTCGGATAAGCTCAAGGATTTGCATGAGATCAAGCAGCTTGTCAGCAATCTCGGCAGCTTGACCACCAAGCAAGAATTGGTGAAAAAGCACACAGGGCTCAGTGAGGCGGTTTTGGAGAGAATCCGCGAGAACAAGGCGGGCGACGAAAAGTACAACTTGAAGGAGCAGTGGCTTGCGCTCCAGAACGAGTTGTTTGACATCGAATACAAGCCCCAGATGGCCCGCGTGCGCCATTTGGTCAACCAGTACGCGACATTTCCCGTGGTGGCCAGTGTTGCGGTATTGGTGTCGCTTATCAACGACGGCATCAAGCAAAAAGACTTGGAAGCACTCGAAACCGACATCCACCAGAATTTCGGCCTCGAGCGGCTTCTTGTGTTCCGAAAGCTCGTGGAGTGCAAGCTTATCAAAATCAACGTGCGGTCCAACGATTTCTTCGGCAGCTTCACCTTTGGCAAGACAGAAATCGAAACCACCACCACGTCGACTGCGACGGGCGCAGGGGCGGCCAAAGAGACTTCGGACGACCGCTCGTACGACGACATTTCCCTTTTGGGCGTGACGGCGGCGCAGGATGCGTACAAGAGCACGTATACGCTTATCAACAAGTTCTGGAACTTGCATCCGGCGGAAGACGACGCAAACAGCGCGGTGGAAACGGTGCTGGACTACACACAGCCTTCCTTTGCGTTATCCTCGGGAACCGTGCCGTTGATGGCGCGGATTGTGGAGTCGCTCTACGTGCGGGACTTCTTGAAGTACCGGCCGGTAACCAGCATTTCCAAACGGCCCAATTGGGACAATCTCAACTTGGACACGATGTTCCGGGGCCACACAATCGACCGCAACTTGTGTGACGAGCTGGATGTGCGTGCCAATGGAGTAGTGGCCGAGTCCAGACTGCAGTATGTGGTGGTTGTGGTGTTGGGAGGCATTACGCGGCTGGAGATTAGTGTGTTCCGCCATCTCGAGAAGAAGCTTGGCAAAAAGTTGTTGGTGGTGACCAGCGGCATTGTCAACAACCGAAAGCTCCTTCACGTGCTAGAGTAGGTGTACGTAAGCGAAATGGAGAATGAGCAAGTGAGTGGGAATTGTGCGAGCAAGCGAGTGTGAATTGTGTGGCACATCATGCTACAGTGGGACGGCGATTGAATTGTATTGGCGAATATGCAAAGATTTAAAGAGAATAAAACGGGGTTTAGGCAGAGTCTTCGGCTTCCTTCTCCGCCTTCAACTTGGCATAGAACGCTTCTCTCTTGTCAACAAGAGCCTTGTGTTCGTACTTCCAGTAGAGACCAGCCAACACAAATCCACAGCCAAAGCCAATGGAAATGTCAGTGATGATCTTCTTTCTCAACGTACCGGTGATGGGGGCGATGGCAGACATGTTTGTGGAGATGAATATAGAATGAATGAGGTGGAGGTGTAATTTTTTTGCCTAGTGTAGCCCGCTATCTACAGGGCGACAAAGGTGGGACAACTTTTTCTGGGCCACAGCCAATGAGCGCGCGCCAAAACCACCAATGGGACATGGTCTGGTGCACGGGTGTCTTCTCCCGCGAAGTGGTTCCACCTACAATACAGTCAAATATTCCCAGAAAAAAAAAAACCACCCGTATAAACTTCACCTCGGTTTAGTCTACATATTCACACCATGATCGCCAGAGTCGGATTGAGAACCCCAAGAGCTGCCAGAAACTTCCAAACCTCTGCCAGAGCCATGAGCAACATTTACGGCACCCCAAAGGAGGGTGTGTACTCCAACTTGCCTTTCAAGGTTAAGACTTCCAAGATCCCATTTGCCATTGGCTGGTGGGGAACCTTTGGTTTCTTCTTTGCCTTCCCATTCTTGACCTCTTGGTGGCACATGAAGAAGGCCGGTAACTTGAACTAAGTGTTCGTGACTGGTTTCACTGCTACAGAATCATCGCTTGATGTTGCATAGGCGGGCTCCGTCGTTTATAGGAATACATTTCTGTTTGAGCTGATGTAGAGAAGGAGAAGTGCTGGAAGCTGAGGTTGCAAAGTAGACTTTGACGGAAGAATCAGACTACAGTGTATTAGTGTTGTCTTATCTATAGTCTACATGTCCAGTTGACATATCCACTCTACATATCCAGTTGGCATATCCACTTGACATATCCCTTGACAAATCCAGTCTACAAATACAGTCTACGTATCCAGTCTATAAATACAGTCTACATATCCAGTCGATAAATCCAGTCTATATATCTAGTCGCCATATCCAGTCGACAAATCTACAGTTTAGTGAATGGTTTATAGACTCGGAGTCTATGGTCCACTCCAATCTCGTCTCCACTCCAATCTAGTCTCCACTCCAATCTAGTCTCCACTCCAATCTAGTCTCCACTCCAAGTCGTCTCAAGTTGTCTACCCGGATCTCCCAGATTTTATTCCCATCATCTCTTCGTCTTCTTCCAAACAACACGCGTTTCTCCACACACTTCACTACAGTAATCTCTAAAAGTGCCTGTGCTAAACTTGGCCTTCACGGTGTGTATTCTCAGCCTCGGTGCCTCGCACCACTAAATATTAATGCTAGTCTCTATCACACGTCAAACCGCACACGCTTGACCACTCTCTCCTCATTGTCATTTTGTCTCTTTAAGCTCGATTTGCCCACGAAAACAGGACCCGCGCTGCTGGGCGGACTGTGTTTCCCATCAATGTCTGCAAGCGTTTCCTCGGGGTCGTATTCATCCTCGTCCACCAGATCGTCGCTGACGGAAGACGCCGGAGCCACGTGGCGGATTTCGTTGGTGGGGCTGCCGAGAAGCGAGTCGGAAAACCCAAACGACGCCATGTCCAACCCAAAACTGCTGGCCAAAGAATTGTCCGGAGAAGGCTCGGCAGAATCTGGTCTTTGTGGCGTCTGCGGAGTCGGCGGCTCGTCCTCCACCTTGGGCGACTCTGCTTCCGGTCTGGCCGCGCCCGGGGTCTTCCCCCAGCCGCTGATGTATGCGTCAAATGTTTCGTCGTGGTTTGCCAAGATCATCACCACATCCACCTTCTTCGGGGTCAAGTTGAGGATCGCCACCTCCGGCGCTGGCTCCACATGCGGCTGAGCCACCTTCTCCACCATATCGCGCTGCTGAAAGCTCTGGTCGTCGAGGGTACGGCGGATTTTCTGGAGCTGAGTCGCATAGGCGTCTTTCTTAGCTTCAAAGTCCGCACTCTTCTCCACCATCACCGACTCGCTGATGTTGTTGATTTCAAACACCAACTGGTTGCGCACGAGGCGGCAGCTCTTGGCCACGGCGCCGTGGGCGGCGGAAAGCGGGTGGGTAGCCGCAAGCTTGTCGATTCCGTCATCCAACGCAATCACATACTGAAGCAAGTAGTTGGCTTCTCGTAGCAAGGTATCGCGCGAGATTCTCACCGCAGCATCCGCGGTTCCGTTGAGCGACGTGGCCTTGATGATAAACTGCTCCACCTTGGCCAAAACCTCGTGGGGAAACAAATCAAGGCCTGCCGACGTCTTCCCCGTCATCCACGTCTTGAACAAGTTGATCAAGTTCTGGCGCGTGGCAGTGTCGGTGACAATCAAGTATGTTTCCGTGAAGTTCTTGTAGAGATTGGCAGCAAACAACAAGTTATAGGGATTGCCAATGTTCTTGATGATCAGGTCCATCAAATAGAAGCTGTAGAGCTTGTATTTGGGGAGAATGCGAGCGATTCTGTCTTCAATGAGACGCACCATCGTGGCCGCATTGTCAATGTGCTTTTCCGCCAATCCCGTGAGCTCCACAATCAACGCTCTGGAGTTGAGGGTTAGCGATGTTAGTAGGTGTTGGAAGTACTCGGCACTGAAAGGCTCGTCGCTCATTTTGGAGGATTGCGACGCCGTTTACAGATTACGTGGCGAGACTTTTGTCTACAAGAAGAAAAGAAGGTAGCAATTGGGGATGGGGAGGAGGGTGGGAAGTAGAGAGATGGGCACAATGAGAATGTGGTCTGGCACGCCGACACCGTGCAGTCACGTGCGTACGTTGCTGGCACTGGGTCACGGGAAAACATAGGGATGTACGCGTGATATGTGTCACGTGAGCAACCCTATAAGCCATCATAAGCGTTTCTGCTCTGTTGGTGGCTTGTGGGGGTGGGTAGTCGAGAATTACGCTGCTGTATGGTGATGCAGTAATTGCTTCTGCCCTTTTTTCTTCTTTTTTTTTTTTTTTTTTTTTTTGGTTTTTTTTTCTTTTCTCAATTCTCGGTGTACCTACTTCTTGTACCCAGAACGTGTCTCCGGTGCGCCACTGCTCCCCTCGAAATCACATTTCTCCCGTCTCCGTATTCTTCCCCTCTACTATGTCCCCAGTAAAAAAAGAACTTAATCTCTTTGAATCTGCCACCTCCCCTAACCCCAATACACCACTGAACTCGCACCCGGACCTCCCTTATCGCCGGACACTATTATCCGCTTCAACCCCAGATTGACTCACCGCCGGTCCCGGCCAGCTGTGTGCAGTCCGCGGTGTCGGACTAAAGCTGATAAATTTCACCGATTTCCAAATCTTCCGAAACCAACCCCATGTTGAGAGCCACCGTTAAGCAAGCCAGAAACACCCGTCTCTTTTCGTCGTCGCAAGCGTCCTTCGACAAGATCAAGGTCACGAACCCGATCGTTGAATTGGACGGTGACGAAATGACCAGAATCATCTGGGCCAGAATCAAAGATAAGTTGATCAACCCATACTTGGACGTCGACTTGAAGTACTACGACTTGGGCATTGAGGCCAGAGACAAGACCAATGACCAGATCACCGTGGACGCTGCCAATGCCATCAAGGAATATGGTGTGGGTGTTAAGTGTGCCACCATCACTCCCGACGAAGCCAGAGTGGCCGAATTCGGGTTGAAGAAGATGTGGTTGTCGCCCAACGGTACCATCAGAAACATTTTGGGCGGCACTGTATTCAGAGAGTCCATCATCATCCCCAGAATCCCCAGATTGGTGCCCGGATGGGAAAAGCCAATCGTTATTGGTAGACATGCCCATGGTGACCAGTACAAGGCCACCGACTTGGTGATCGAGGAGCCAGGTAAGTTGGAGATGGTTTTCACTCCTTCCAACGGCGGTGAGAAGGTCACCCGCACCATCTACGACTACAAGGGTCGCGGTGTGGGTTTGGCCATGTACAACACCGACGAGTCCATTTCTGGATTTGCTCACTCGTCGTTCAAGATGGCGTTGGGCCAGAACCTCCCATTGTACTTGTCCACCAAGAACACCATCTTGAAGAAGTATGACGGCCGCTTCAAGGACATCTTCCAGGAGATTTACGAGAAGGATTACGCTGCGCAGTTCGAGAAGCAAGGCTTGTGGTACGAACACCGTTTGATCGACGACATGGTGGCGCAAATGATCAAGTCCAAGGGTGGTTTCGTGATGGCGTTGAAGAACTACGACGGTGACGTGCAGTCGGACATTGTGGCCCAAGGTTTCGGTTCTTTGGGTCTCATGACCTCGGCGTTGATGACTCCAGACGGAAAGGCCTACGAGAGTGAGGCTGCGCATGGTACTGTTACCAGACACTACAGACAACACCAGCAAGGTAAGGAGACCTCCACCAACTCCATTGCGTCCATTTTCGCGTGGTCCAGAGGTATTGCCCAAAGAGGTAGATTGGACGGCACTGCGGATGTGGTGAACTTTGCCAACACTTTGGAACAGGCCACCATTGCCACGGTTCAAGAGGACGGTATCATGACTAAGGACTTGGCTTTGGCGTGTGGAAAGACCAACAGAGAGTCGTATGTCACCACCACCGAGTTCTTGGACGCTGTGGCCGACAAGTTGAAGTCCATCAAGGCTTAGATCTTACGAATAAAGGATGAGTGCTAGAGTGCGTAGAAAAGGTAGCAACGGGGATAGGTGCACCCGGTTGCTTTGGTTTTTCAATGAACAGTACTGGAAGTGATGGTAGAATGAGTGCTAGAATGCGTAGACAAGCGGGGATAGGTACACCCGGTTGCTTTGGTCTTTCAGTGAACGGTACTGGAAGTGACGGTAGAAAGAAGGCGCTGGGGAAGCAGAGAAAGCATAGATAATACATCATACTCCGGCTCAACTGGAAGTCGCTCGCACTTAATAGTACTATCTTCGGACATTGCTACCATGCGGTCTTGCTCCTATGCTTTATGAAGTCATACCCACATACTGAGCAGACATGCCACAGCAATGATTCACAAGCAAATCAAAAACCGGCATTCTCACACCCAAGGGCAACGAATCCAAATTTTCGAAAACAATAGTCCGCAATCTCATCAAAAGCCATCGAAAAGGAAATCCAGGAACAAGTCGCTTATCCAGAGAATACGGCTGGTAGGTAAACCCTGATGAAGGTGCAGATGAACGGACTCCGTTTTCGACATTCAGATAACGCAGGCATATTGCCCTTAATTTCTACATGTAGTCCACATATGGCCAATGATAGTACTATTTAGGTGCATACGAAGTCCAGGGTATCAAACGAGCAAGCAATCACCGATATCGAGAGGCAATGTCCATTTTTGGCTAATTACCACGTCTGGATATTCCCATAACTTGGTTCGCTCGAGTTTCTGGCGGACGTTGGTGCTGGGCCTCCGAGATCCAAATCCTCGGCATTAGGTTCTCTGCATTTTTTCGTTCCATCTCAGGCCATTCTGATCTGACGAGGCTGACAGCGCCAAATCTATGCCGGACGCAGCTCATGCATATTATTTTCAGAAGCATTCTCGATCGAGATCAACTGCAGTTCCCGCACTGTCCCTTGACCGCTGTTTTCGACAACTCCAGCCGGGCCAAGTCACATGGCAGGATCTGGATTACGTGGACAGGATTTCCGATCGGATTACGCCGAGTACGATGTTCGCCCAGATTTGCAGTTACGCCGCATCGCCAATTTGCTCATCGCCTCTCCTGTCTTTTGAATGACTTCCCCTCCATCTATATCTGGAATCCGCAGGTAAAAGGGGGCCGCCTCTTGCTATATGTAGTCGTAACAAAGGAGGCACATGCAGATAGTGCATGAATGGCATGCATGGAGCTGCATCTGATTCTGCGAGAGATTTCCATCCTGAGCCTCCGACTGCTGCGGAGAAAAAAAAATACAAAAAGAAAAAATAAAAATGAAAGAGCGAGCAAGAAATGGATTAGGTGTAATTCAGGGTGCAAGGAGTGATTGTGGGGTGGCGCCACACCGCGGATTCCTCGAAGACAGTTAAACTTCACTCAACCACGCGTAACCAGCCGTGCGTTGGTTATGAAATTTGAATCTTCGGGAGTGAAAACGTATTCCGCGACTTGCCACATTTAGCGGGGATGCTTCTGATTTCGAGCACCGTATACGACCGGTGAAACTGTCACCCTGTACTGAAACAGGAGTTAAGGGTGTGTCCGAGGCGCTTTTGCGCGCCTTTACTATCTTCCGAGCGTAAATTTGATTTTCTCTTTGGCGGTAGGGGTTTCTGGACTTCCACCGCCTGGTATTTTCTGTGGGGGGGAATTATTTTTTGCGCTTATCGGGATTATTTTTGGTGATGGAACCGTCCATGCGTAGATGAAGTCGAAATCCAGTGACGTCCGTAGACGCTCCTTCGGTGGGCCATCGCTCCTGTGGATTCATCTCTCCATTTTGCTCCCTATGGTGCCACCGCTTGCGGAAACCCGAACCAGTGCAAAAAAGGAAACAAACCGTGCGTGGTTTCTTTTCTCGCTCGCACGTGTGGGCGGAAGGAGCTCACGTGTCCTGCGCCCCAAGGGGATCATGGGGAATGCGTAGGGTGTCATCGCTGCAGCTTTTCGCTGTGGTGGGTAGTTTTAGCCCGAGGCGCATCCTGCTTATACGGTGGGATGGAGAAAGCAGGCTTTTGGTTTGCTTGTGCCACCATCCCTTGGCGTTGGCATTTAAACGTCGCCAACCCCCGTTGTAGACAGGGTTGTGTCTTTGTTGTGATAATTCTGTTGTAGTGTGCTCCACTTTCTACGGCTATCTATATTACATTTCTTCCGGTCTTCCTCTGTGGTCAGACGCTATCCACTGAGCTGGTCTTAGGATACTCTCGAAAACGGAACTCCGCTTCTTACTGTTGCACTGGATACCCACAGCTTAGCCTGATTGTGGCTGTAACCGTTGTTGAATCTTTCCGCTTCGGTGTGATACCCACGCCAACTACTTTGGGCGTATTTGTTCCTCCGCGGGTCAAACCTGGGCTGCCGCCCCACGCATCTTCATTGTTCGGTGCTTTCTCTGCGGGTCTTATCCTATTGTGAGTTTCTGCTTTCGGCCATTGTCTACGTGGGTCCGAGCGTGCGAGATCTACAAATAGTGAGTCTATCCTCCATTCACACTATCTTCCATTCACACTATCTTCCATTCATCTATTCATCCATTTATCTTCAACCATTCATCTTCAAACATTCATCTTCATCCATTCATCTATTCATCTTCCATAATCCACTCATCCCATTCGTCTTCCCATTCATCTACTCATCCACACCCATCCATGTCCGACAACATTCTCCGGTTGCCTCCCATCTCGCACTTGACAGTGCAGTTCCCGTTGCACGCGCCCCAGGCGCCGACGCACGGCGCATCGCACCGCCCGCGCACAATTGCGTCGTTCCAGTTTTTGCCCCATACCGGCGCGCCCGCGCCCAAGAAAAGAAAGGGCGCGTCGCCCGCCGCGCCGTTGCTGCCGCGGCTGGCGGCGCCCGACCACCCGTGGCCCCGCCGCACCGTCAACTACCCCATCCACTCGGTGGACCAAATCTTGCCCCAAGTTCTGCCTCCAGAAGCGGCGGCGCTTCGAGCACTCAGCCACCTGATTGCGTCCAAACAGTACAGCGCGCCGGTGTTGGACCCCGCGCGGGCCCATTTGTCGGTGTACGAGTACCAGATCGGCACCCAGTGGGTCATTTGGGACCACGACACCGGTAACGTGCTCTTGACCAGTCTTTGGCGCGCGGCGCAGGAAGGCGGCGCGCCTGCGGTCGATTCCAACGGCGCGCCCAAACCCGCGCCCAAGGCGGATATCGTCAAGTTGCTCGAGTCCACGCCCAAAGCGCTCCAGGAGGGCATCAAGCGCGTGCGTGGAGGCTTTCTCAAGATCCAGGGCACATGGGTGCCGTACTCGTTGTGCCGGCGGTTGGCGCGCCGCTTCTGCTACCACATTCGGTACCAGTTGGTGCCGTTGTTTGGCGCCGCGTTTCCGGGCGAGTGCCTCGAGCCGGGCGCGGATGGCTTTGGTGAGCTTCGCTACGGCGGCGTGTCGCCCAAACTGGCGCGGGCCAAGAAGGCGCGCCGCGCGCGCCGCCCGTCGGAACTGCGCGCGCCTGTGCCTACGTCGCCTCACTCTCCCCACAGCCCCATGGCGCGGTCCCATATTCCCGCGCCCATCACCATTCTCCCTGTACCCCCGCCGATGGCCGCGCCCGCTCTACCTGCGCCCGCCCTGATCGCGCCAGCCCTGATCGCGCCAGCCCTACCCACGCCCGCCCTGATCGCGCCCGCCCTGATCGCGCCCGCGCTTCCGCCCTTTTCCGCGCTCTCCGCTCTCCCGCTGCCTCATACCCCCAGGGCCCTGCAGTCGGCGTCCATACAGCTCTCGCCCGTGCAATGGCAGCCGCCGCAGCAACACTCGCCTGCGGCCGCCGCGCCCCGCCCCGAATACACCCACTCCGCGCCCCAGCAGTTTGGGTGGGCCCATGCATCCGCGGTTCCGCGCCAGCCCGCGTCGGCCGAGGCGCACATGTCGTACGCGGAAATGGTGGACATTGTCAACGCCTCGCATTGCCTCCAGCGCTTGAGCCAAGGCACATACAACAAAATGCGCATCGACAATCTTGTTGAGTAGGGCGTGCAGACGGAACCAGGTCCACTTCACTTCTTATTTTACTTCCGCTTTAAGCTTATATACGTTGCGTTTCTCGTTTGCCGGCGCTGCCCGGTCCAATGCCTCCTATAGTTGTACTTCGTTAGTTAGACTCCATCGTCTTTCTAGACTGTCCGCCAGTTTGTCTTTCTTCTCGCTAGAGTGCCTTTCTACTGCCTCCGTATTTACTGAGACGGTCTGTGCCGTCGCCGTGGCTCTGCATGGTGCCGAATACACACTCCACGAAGCTGGCTGTAGTTTGTTCAAGTGTCACTGCATCACATGGTTTATTGTTCGGCATACGCCCGTTTCTTGGTCTGGTGTTCCACGTATTGTTGGCCTAATTTCCCCGTATTCGCTATTGTTCACTGCGCGCGTGTCCCCTATCTCAGGTTCCCCAAAGCTGGTCTTGTTTGCTTAATCAAGCTTCTCTTGTTTGCAAAATGTTTCTTGTTTGCTCGATTAAGCTTCTCTCTTGTTTGCGCGAGCCTTTTGTTTGCCGGAACCTTTCGTCTTGTTTGAAACCTTCTCTTGTTTGCTAGATTAAACTTCTCTACTTTTTCTTTAATTTCCCCTCTGCATGTTTCTGGTCTCATTGCCCCAGTCAGGCTATTTTTGGCCTTTTTTCGTTTACGCTTCCTGCGGACGGGTCCGCACTGACGCTATCACCTTCCTCGGGCCCTAGTCAGCCCCTCATTAGCACTTTGTGCGCCGCTTGCACTTATCGAAATCTCGGCGTTTCTTGCGCTCCTTGTGTTATTCCTATGGTCACTCTCTATTGTTATATGCGCCCGTGCGCTCCGTGACTTTCCTGCCAGATTCTTGAATCTTCGGAAGCTGATTCGGGCACTGCGGGGCTTTTCCGCACAGAGGCTAAATTTGTGTCCGTATCTGCTGCTGCGAGCCGCATGCGCACCCCACCTTCTCCACATGAGAAAACAAAGAAAAATATGGCATCGCAGCCTGTCCCAATGCAACGCTCTATCAGGTGCCGTACCAGCCGCCGGTTCTGGGCAGCCGGTCAGAAGAAAAAACCAGACTTGTAAAAAAAAATTCTATCTCTTCTTCAGCCGCATCCGACACCGGGTTGCTTGTCACATTGTGGCGCTCGACCCGCGTGGAATTTGGTTCCGCAGGCAGGGCGACCGCATGCGCGGCATGGAATTGCGCCCAAGGTGCATGTGCCCATAGATGGCCAGATTGCGCCGGGAGTTGGTAAAATTTAGCGCGCGGCGGAGGAATCGTGAGCTCGAGCCTCACCAGATGACAACACTCCTGCTAGCAGAGCTGTTCCTCTCACACAGGAAAAAAAAATATCTTTGTCGCCCGTCGTTGTCATTGCTTGGCTTTGGGGATTTTGGATACATGCGAAATCGTACACTCCCACACCGGGGCAGTCTCTGTGGTTTGTATCTCTTGTAAGTCTGGTTTGTGTCTCTGGTAATCGTCTGGTTTGTGCCTCCGGCAAATCTCCGGTTTGTGCGGCATGTCTCTACTTGGTAATTTTGATGTGTGGTTTGGTGCTTCGGGAAGTTTCCGCTACCGGGGATGGAGTTGAACTAGGGTTTGATTCTGTGCCATATCCAAAGTATTCGTTTCTGCATTTTTTCGGGTGATCGGGCCGCCAGGGGTATTCCACAAACTTCCGATAGGCTCCAGTGACGGAGATCTACTTTTTCTACGCAGTTTATCTTTGGTGGGATTTTGATGGCCCAATAGAGTCAAACAGGGAATCTCGTAATTGGAGAACTTGGGGTTGCGGATGAGACGCAAGATCATCCTTGTTGCAGTAGGCCAGAAAATAATCCGGAAGTACCTAATCGGCAGATAATATTCCGTGCGAGAAATCAATCTGTGACATCAAGAACGAAATTAGCCCATTTCACTATCGTCTTCTGCGGAAAGGGCGGGGCGGAGCAAGATGGGGATCAGAGTAGGACGGTTGAAAATGGCGGGATAATGTAATCGGGTTCCGAAAGCGATTGCAGACAACAGAGGGTGTTCTCACTACTAGAACAAACCGCTAACTGTTACTGAAGTCGTACTAAAGGTACTAAGCTGGTACTAAGCTGACACACTAATTGGCAGTAGTACAGAGAAATATGTAACTGGCTGATTGTAGAACAGAGAAAGTAGTAGTACTAACTGACAGTAGTACACAGAAACTGGTGATACTCTAGTGAGCCACAACTGGAATAAGTAGCCCCAACTGCACTTGTAAACTACATTAGATTAACTAAAATTAGGGCTACACCACAGTAGTTGGCACTAGCTAGACTACAGCCACACTAACTAATACAACTACAATACATCACACTAGCTAACATTAGTTGACACTAGCTAACACCAGAACTACACTAACTGACACTACAGCTGCACCAACTGACACTACAGCTGTACTAACTGACACTACAGCCGTAGTAACTATTACAACACTACAAATTTCCCATATACTAGGAGAAAGGAAAAAGAGAAGTAATGCAAGTACAATTATGAGGTCTGGAGCACAGAGTCGGAGGAAGGAGAGCTAGAACAAGAAGAGCTGAGAAGAGCTGGAGAGACCTCAAGAGGAGAAGCAGAGGAAAATCAAATATGTCCCGAGGATAGAACATGCAAATACCCAGGCAAATCTAATGAGCTAGGCAGGAGCAGAACCAGCAAGCACTGCCAAGAGGCGGTCTAGCAACTACAATCTATAATACAAATGAAAGAGGTGTTCACGAAACCAGCAGGACCAATCTGTCCTTACCAACGACACAGAGAAAACAGATGGGAGATCTCACCAGTTGAAAACATCACGAATCAACTATAACTATATTAACTAACAGTATAAATATGCTAACTAGCACTACAACTACACTAACTAGCACTATAACTACACTAATACTGCAACTACACTAACTGACACTCCAGTTACACCAACTAAGATTACAACTACACTAACACTACAACTACACTAACACTGTAACTACACTAAACTGCAACTACGCTAACACTGCAACTACAATAATTAACAGTACAATTTCACTCACACTATAACTAGCTCATAGTATGACTGCAACAACTACACTAAAACTACTCTGGCACTGAAACTACACTAACTAGCACTATGAATACATTAACTAACAGTATAAAATCACTAACACTACATAACCAGCGCTACAACTACATTAGTAACACTACACTTCCTAACACTGCGACTACAGTACTGAACACTACAGAATCAGCTACAAAAACATTGACAAACATTGACAAACATTGACAAACATTGACAAACATTGACAAACATTGACAAACATTGACAAACACATTGGCTGCAACTAACTTCCCTTTCGTCTTCTCTTTCCTTTCCCTCCTCTTGCCAGGTGTCTGTCTGCACACCAGGTGCTCCACACTCGTCCCACCCCGTCCGTCAGATCTGGTCTGCTGGCTCGTCCGTACACCTCTTTCCACGACCTCACTACCACCTCACTTTTCTCACTTTTCTCACTTCTCACTTCTCTCACTTCTCACTTCTCTCACTTCTCGCCTCTCCCTTTTCTCGCCTCTCACCTCTCATCTAATCTCTCTCACTTCTCACTCACCTTCGCGCTCCTACACCTTCGCGCTCACACCTTCGCGCTCACACCTTCGCGCTCCTACACACTTCCTCCAACTACTCCATGGACTTTGTCGACTTCGAATCGTACGCCTCCGACGTGTTGCCGTCGCCGCAGCCGTCGCTTGCGCTACCGCTCAAGGCCAACATCGACCACTTGAGCAAAAAACTCCCGTTTCCCCAGCTCCGCACTCTTCTCCACCATGACCACTCGCCCAAACCCCAACCACACCTGCTAGCCCACAAATACGCGGCGCTCTCGCTCCTGCTGCTCGAGCCGGCGCCGGCCGACGACCGCCCTGTGGCGCTGGCGCACACACGCTCGTCCGCGTTGTCCAAGCGCCTCGCCCGCGCGTTGAACCCGCCCATGTCCGACACCACCACCCACCAGGTTTTCGGGCGGCTAGAACAACGGCTCGCGGCGCTCGCGCCCATGGTGGACCCCGGCGTGGGCGGCAGCATGGCGCGCAAAAACCTCCGCGGCGACATCGAGGCCGACATGCTCCACAGCCAGGCGGCGGTGCTTGCAGATTACGCCAAGCCGGTGCAGAGTCTCCGGCAGTTGGGCGAGCGCACCGCGGCATTGCAGCGCACGGTGGCGGGTGCCGGCGCGTTGCTCGAGGCTGACGAGCACACGCGCGACGTGACGGCCGCGGTGGCCGCGGTGGCGGCCGAGCGCGACGCGCTCGCAGTCAAAAAGGCGCTTTTGGTGGCGTTCCGGCAGAAGTTCACCCTCAACGAGTACGACGAGTTTGTGCTCGCGGGCAGCGACATCGGCTCCGACTTCTTTGCCGCGTTGGCGCGCGCAGAGGCCATCGGCGACCGCTGCCTGCTTCTTCTCGCGCTCGACAACCCGGACCTCGGCCTCAAGGTCATGGCCAAGAACTCCGACCTCGTGGCCCGCGCCCGCGCCAAGGTCACGGCGTTCTGCAAGCGCACTTTGACCAATGCGTTTCTGCTCCACAACCGCGACCGCGTGGACGCGTTGCACGCGTGCTTCCGCTACCTCGTGCACTGCCCGCAGCAGTTGGACGAGGTGATGGCGGTGTTCGTGGCGGCGCGCGCGGCGCTGTTGGTGGACGAGTTCCGGTTGCAGGCGGGCGAGGCCGCAGACAACAGCGCGGTGCCGCTTCCGTCCGACGCCCGCCCGGTGTTCTACTCCCAGCACGACCCGGTCAAGTACACCGCGGACTTGCTTGCGTACGTGCACTCGGTGATGGTGAACGAGACCGACACCGTGGCGAATGTGTTTGGGGGGGTGGATGCGGCCGCTGCCGCCTCCGCTGCCGCCTCCGCTGCCGCCTCCACTGCCACCTCCGCCGCCTCCGCTGACGCCCCCGCCTTCTCCCCCGTCGACTCCGCCGTGCCCGAGATCTTGGCCGCGTTGGCCCGCCCTCTCCGCGCCAAAATCGAGACCATTGTCTCCGCAGAAACAAAACTCCCCGTGCTCTTCCAAATCTACTCCCACTTGGACTTGTACGCCCTCATGTACGCCAAGTTGCCCTACGCGCACGCCGTGTCCGCAGTGGTGGCCGACACCATCCGCTTGACCCAGGAAAAACTCGTCTTGTGTGTGTCCTCCCGCTTGCTGGCCATCCGCACCTCCAACCACGCCCACATCGAGTTGTCGCTGGACTTGCAGCCGCCCGAGTGGATCATCGACCTCTATGCCGACATCTTGCCCCTCTTGGACGGCTCCGACACCGTGTTCAACTTGCCCGAAGACGAAAGTCGCCGCTTTGTGCTGTTGATCACCCACGAGCCCATCAGCATCTTCGACGCTCACGTGGCGCTGGCGGCGGCGGCGTTTTCCCCCACCGAAGTGTTGATTTTCCGCTTGAACTTCTTGGACGTGGTGCTTGCCAAGATCATGCCGCACGCGCTTCTCACCGACGCGGCGTTGCACATCAACCACACCATCGCCACCCTCTGCCTGGAGCTTAAGCTGCTCCAGTTGCACACGCTTTTGGCCGACTGCAACCTCGCAGACTACTACAACTTGGTGGCCATGATCTGCCCCATGGAAGAAGGCTTGGATGCACTGGTGTACGAGAGCATCACCCAGAACCAGCTCTTCACCGTCGACGCCATCGTGGCCACCAATGCGACGGTCCAGGCGCAGTTGCCCACTGCGCTTGTGGAGGTGCAGCTGGCGCTCATGAAGTTGAACAGCCCGATTCTTGTCAACGACGTGATCAAGTCGTCGTCGGTGCAGTTTGCGCAGTTCTACAAGCTCTTTGCCGAGATTGTGGAGCAGTTTCTCCACCAGCCGCTCTTTACCTGGACCTACCGCGACGTGGAGATTTTGCTCGGGGTGGACGAGTCGTAGCGGGCTTCCCCGTGCATTGGTGTATATACCTCAAATAACCGCGTATAAATAACTGCCTTCTCGACGAGTGGCCCTACTCCCTGTGAGGAACCGCTCCACGGCCGTAGCCGTCCTTCTTATAGTAGTCCATCGGATAGTACTCGTCCATCCACACATCGTGGTCCATCATCACCATCGCCTCGTACGGCGTGAGCAACGGCTTCTCAAACGCATAGCCCCAGTCGATCGACAACCGCGGACACGCCACTTGCACAAACGCATCGATGTCGTCGAACATGGCGAGCTTCTGCGGAAAGATCTCGCTCAAGATGATCTTGACCACCTCGATCCCGCCGCCGGTCAACACCGCCTCAAGCCGGTCCAACGTCTGCGGATTGCCCTGTCGTCCAAGCGCACCCAATATAAGGCCGATTTTCGTGGCGTTGCGCGCGGTGCTGATGGCGTCGGTCCGCACAGCCACCATCTGCTTCTGGTCGTAGTACTCGCGCGTGAACTTGCGCGAGTACGGGTCGTAGCGGAACGCCGGGATGTGGGGGTTGTGGATCATCGCGCTCTCGAGGTGGAAGCGGCCGTCGCCCACGTACACCATGGCGTCGATGGTGGTGTCGAACCGCGCAGACGTGCACCCCAACACTTCTCCTTTGGAGAGCGGCATGGTCTGCGGCGGAATGATGTACATGGGCTTGTCGTCGTCCGCCTCCAACACCGCGCGCACGCTGTGGATGGTGGGGTTGAACTGGATGGTGCCGAAGCACGCAATATGCGCGCCGCGGGCAAAGTTCTTCTTGAAGGTGTTGATCATGTGGGTCTCGTCGATGTTGATGGTCACAAACACGTAGAGCACCTTGATCTTGGTCACGTCGATGGGCACGAGACACAGGTGGGCGTAGTGCACGATGAAGTCACATTGTAGCGCCCGCGCAGTGTAGTCGTCGATGCAGCACGCGCCGTACGACACGTCGCCCATCACCACCGTCTCCACCTGGCAAAACTGCTCCAAGATGTCGGCGATGATCAACGAGTAGATGAGAAGGCCCTCGGGCATCTGGAGCGCCACCCGCGCGGCCTTGTGCTTGCGGATGTTCCACACGCACTTGTGGATCTCGAAGTTGTAGTTGGACGGCAAGAGTTTGATGGCCTCGTTGAGGTCTTTGTCGTCCAAGATGTCTTGTGGGATCTGGTTGAGGACCCGGCCCACATGGCGTTTTGCGGTGGGCACGAGCGACGTTTTCAGGCCCTCCGTGGTTTTGCGGCCCACAAAGCGTCTGCGCGGTTTTTCCGCTCCAGTTTCCCCTGCTGCTGCGGGTGTTGTTGCGGCGGTGGAGGGCATGGCGGAAAAGATGGAGGAGGAGAAGAGAATGCAGATGCAGATGCACTTGTGCGCACCGAACCATGCACACTGTGCATCGCATCGCACCGTTGTTCCTTTTGCATTCTATTGGGCAAATTCCTTTGGTGTTGGATTGGAGAGGTTGAGACTTGTCTGTCGGCTTCACTTCCAGTCCCAGCTCAGTGCGTCGCCTCAGTGCCTCGGTTCCTCAGTATTTCAGTGCCTCAGTGCCTCAGTTCCTCAGTATTTCACTACCTCAGTACCTCATTATTTCACTACCTCAGTACCTCAGTAGCAGTCCACTTCTCTACCACTTCAGCGCTCCCACCTCGTCGCTCCCAACCTGCTCTTACCATCTGCTGGTCTGCTCATTCGGTTAACCCATTGTTACAAGTGCACAACCCCCAATCCGCTTCTTTCACGTCATCTCCATGATCACACCGTTCTTTTCCGTCACCCAGGATGACGAGTTCATCTTCGTCTCCGTCAAAATCTCCAACATCCGCTTCTCAGCCTCCGCCATCGAGATGGTGGTCAACGACGACGTCTTCATCTTCCTGCTCGCCCCCTACTACCTCCGGCTTCGCCTTCCGTTCTCGGTGGTGGACGACGAGCGCTCCCACGCCGACTTCAACCTGAAGGACTCGTGTGTCGACATCAAGATCCCCAAACTCAACCACGGCCAGCACTTTCCCGACTTGGACCTCACCGCCAAGCTTCTTGCCCGCAAACTGGACCCAGCGCCGGCGGCCAAGCCTCTTATAGAAGAATTGGATGTTTCCAACTCGGTGGATACTCCAGTCCCCTCCGCCCAGGAGGCAGAGTCTGTGGCTCAGGAAGCAGTAGCGCACGACTGGGAAATAGAACAGGCGGTGCCTCAGCAGCTTCTAGGCCAGCACTACGGCTTCAACAACGCCTACAACCAAATGGTCGGGGTTTCCACCTCCAACGGAAACGACATCAACGAATTGGGCGATCCCGAGTCTGCTGCGGCCAACGACCGCGTGCTCGAACGACTCATCAAGGAAAATATCAAATTCGACCCCGAGTACTACGCCGCAGACTATATCATGGAAAAGCATCCGTCGCCTGACGACGACAAGCTGTTCTCCGGCATTTTGGCATGGAAAAGCCCTGCCACCAAGCAGTTTGTGGCGTGGTATAAGAAACAGCAGGCGGTGGCAGAATCAGAAAGAGAGTCGGTGATGCCGGTGGAATTCTCCAAAGATGAACAGGAGAAAATGCTCCAGCTTCCGCGCAAATCCTACTTGGTGGACGACTGGCATAGGCCCCAGCTTTTTGCGCTTGTGGTGTCGTTACTTTTCGCCCATCACTATGATCTCCGTGAGAATGAGGGCGAACGCAACATCGAAAGTGCTTGGACGGTGGGGAAATTGGTGCCGCAATTTGCATTTTTGGACTCGCAATTGCACATTGCCAGTGAGTTTTCTGGAAGCATCTTGAAAGCCGGTGTTCTTGCTGGTGTTCGCCGAGCCTTATCTTACCCCTTCCACCGCAACTATAATGTGGTGCTCAAGGTGTGGGACGACGTGTACTATACGCTTCGTGGAGGCAAGCGCATGGTGCTCCGGGCATTGCTCGATGTGAAGGAGCTCTTCCGGTTCCATGATGTTTATTACGTTTATGATAAGATATGGTTAGAGGATTTGTGCCTGTGGCTCATCAGCGACCAAGTGTCGGAGGGCGCGGTGCGCCAGTTGGCCCATGACGTGAAGAAGGAAACAGCGCAGCTCAGCAAAGAGACCATCACTTTTGAGAAAGTAGACGACTCGCAGTCGGTCGACGGCATGGTGGCGTTGACGATTGCGGATGTGGAGGCCATGGCCGATGACTCCTATGCAGCCTACCTCGCCCAGAACTAGTGAGACGCTAACCGCCCTAGAACCAGCTCAATAGCATCCCATAATAGAAATCATTCCTGTCTATCTCCAGCACAACCTTGGCTAAGTAATAAATATAGTTAAAAGAGAAGAGGAAGAAGTAGAAGAAGAAAATGGTATATGTATCCTTGATCTTCAACTTCCGCCATAACCAGCGAATCTTCTAATCAGCTGTTATCCAGTAAAATGTCGTGGGGGAAACGGCCCTGCTGTGTCGGCTCATACTGCTTCTCCGTGATTGTCGCCTCATCCATGGACACATCTTCAGGCTTTTCGGCACCGCCCCGATTCTGCTCGCCCTCTTGTTTAACGGAGCCTGTTCGCTGTGCGGGGCCAAGGTACGCTTCCTGTGGAACCAGCAGCAAGTCAATCGACATGTCGTTGGACTTGTGGCGCTTGTGCGAAACCAGACCACGCCTCAGGCTAGTGGATGAGATGCTGGTACGCTCGCTGCGCTCGTTATCTGGGCGATCCATCGTCAGATTCTCGGGACGCCAATGATGAAACTGTATCACATGCTGGAAAGAGGACATTGACTCCTGTGACGGCACTTGCTGGCTCTTTGTGTGCTTGCGAAGCGGCTGCGCGGGCAACGGGCGCACCTGAAGTGACGACGTCGAACCGAGAGGTGATTGGAGGCTGTTTACCTGACTCTGGTACCGCTTCCGCTCAGCAGTCGCCTTCAGCGGCGACAGGGTCTCTGCGGGCATAGAAAAATGTCGCTGGTGTGTGGGCAATGTCCGGTGCGACGGCCGGTAAGGCGTCACTGGGTTGGCTAAGCTAGCCACGGCCGCTGCGCCGAGCTTCGCTGGGGAGAGAGGACGCCGCACTACCCCCAGTGGCTTGCTGCCGCCGCCAAACCGATAGTTGAGGGGCGGTACCGAGCTGGCATTGTCGGACTGGTCGTAGCTGCGCCCGAGTGAAGGCGATGGTGCAAGATATGGTGACTTTGCCTCCAGTTCCGACCGGCGGTTTGGCGTGGCCTGCTCTATTTTAGAAGGAGTGGGCTGAGACCCCACGCACATGGATGGGATGAGGTGTGGTGGGACGTCGTTCTTTATCGCGAGCTCCGCCAACGCCAAGTTTTTCGTCGCAAGCTGGAGCCGGATCTGCTCCTGGCGCGTACGCTCCTCCTCTGTTCGTAGACGGAGGGCCTCGACAAATGCAGTTTGGGGCATGGGCGCTGTGTTGGGCCCCAAAAGCGCTAGGTGGCTTTGGTCACTCACCATGGCCTCCGGCGGCCAGTTTTGAGGCGGTATGGGCCGGCTGGGCCCCGTTGGTGTAGGTGGCTGATGCAGAAACATTGGAGGCATTTGCATTATATGAGGAGGTGCATCCATGGACCCTGAGCGCTGATGCACCGGGAAACTTCCTGACGAAGGCATGCCACTATCTTTAGAGGACACGTTTGGCCTCGGCGGACCACCTCGGGATCGCACGGGTTCTTCTTGGGACGAGAACTTATCTATAAGAGAATGGACGCTCATGGAACTCATTGCCATGCATTCCAGGTTTCCGACGGAGATTAAAGGGCAAGTAGGTAGAGGTGTATGGGAAATGGGTAGTGCGACTTGGAGGGGTGTAATAATCTGTGCGTCCGATGCATCTAGTGTGCCAAATGAGCCCAATGCGGATGGTGCTGCAAAACCCGTCCCTGTTTGTATCTCGGGAAATTTACGAATCTTTGTGCCATTTTTTGCAGCCGCCGCCATTGTCTCGTGATTTTGACAGAAGATATGATGCTCCCCGGAATGAAGGGTAAATTTTTTGTTGCAGTGAGGCACGGTGGTTGCTACTGCTATCGGGTTCTAACTAGTGCTCTAAGGTGATCATGTCCCTTGCAGCTATTTTGGGATTGCGCTCCAAACACCTTGTGCAGCTTCAAGAAAACACAACAAAGGCACGAAAAAAAAAAAAAGAAAAAAAAAAAGAGACATAAGAACAAAACTGCGAAACACCTCTATTTATACGTGAGTGGCTTGCATTATGCATGGAGGCTGCAAATCTGGTTTCTCCCAGGGATGGAATTATTTATCTGAGGCGCGTGTCTCTGATTTGGGCTGCAATGTAGAAGGAACATTACCCAAAACAATAAATGGGTTTAAGTTGCTCCTTACACATATCTCGCCGCAGGAGAAGTGCGTCTATTTTGGTTTCTTTTCAGTGTTTGAGGACTCTGGATCTAGATAAAAATGGCATGGCATAGCTAAACTACACCGGCACTTTTCTTCTTTTCTTGGTACAAACATCCACTGTCCTACTTGGTACTACGAATTTCCTTTTTGGGAATGAATTCACTTCTGCAGTACGCACAATTCTTCTACTGTAGCTTCGTAGTTGGCATTTATGAGGTATCATGTTTTCTATTTAAAACGACTCCACTCTGAACACGGTTTGCCCGTCTTGTTCCCGCATCTTTTCGATATAATGGCGGAAGTTATTGCGCCAATCAACCACATCGTCAATCTTCATTTTCAATTCATTTGCGAGCACTAACTGCAATGCTTCCTTCACCCAGCTTTCTTTCACCTCCAAATCAAATAGAGTGTAGTAGTTGTATTTGGCCACAAATTGGTTTGCAAGCCCCGAGCTCCATTTCAGCGCCCATGGGTTAAAAATTCCTTGATTGGTACTCATCTGCTTACCAACAGAATAAGTGGGCACTCTCAATGAGAAATCACAGTAGGACACAAATGACGATCCTACGTTCTTTGGTCTCAAGATCTTAGTAAACAATGGTTCCTTGGCTTTTCCGAACAATGACAGCGTCTTGGTTCCGGGGGCTAGACGATCCTTGAATGGGAAATGTGTGTCATCAAGTACTTGCATCTCCAAGTTCCTCTGGAACATCTTCTTGCTGCCAACAATATCGATAAACAAGTCAATTTTCACTTGGTCCACATTGCTCTTCAGAATCTCCTCGGACTCCGGAACAGCTTTGAACATCAACTGTAAGAGCTCTGCCGCAAAGAACAATGGCTTTTTGTAATTCACTGGCACCTTTTCCTTGGGAAGAACAATGTCTTCATTTTTCAGGTCAAATGGCAATACATGGAAATTCTTTGCTCCGCCACTGTTCAAGCCATCGGCAAAGCGCTTAACTTTCTCCAAGTTAGCATCCTGGATCACGAGAATCACATTGAAGCTCTGCAAAATGTTTTGGTAGACGCTAGAAGCAATTGCTTGGGCAATAGTATATCCCAACCCGGTATCGGCGCCGTTAATGATGATATTGGCTGATCCTTCCTTCTTGAAAACCAGATCCATTATTGAAAGTGCCTGTTTGGCACGGCAATACATAGTTGAAAATGTACAAAACTTAGCAAGCTCAAATTGTACCGCGTATGGTTCTTGCTTTGGAGGTAAATTTGGAGGCTTTCCTTCCTCTTCTGGGGCAATTTCCGATAACTCTTGTTCGGAATCGGAGGTTTCCTCGTCAACCAGAAATGACGTGGGCTCACCAAATGTCAACTTCATCTTGATTTTGTTCATTGCTTCCACCTGTTCCTGGCTGATAGGAATGATGATATCCTTTGGATTCACAATCAAAAGGGTCTGCAAAGAGCCTTTCTTATCCGATGGGTGAACAACGCCAAACACCAAAGTTCCGATTTGGTATTCTGGGTGGTTTTGAAATTTTTTTCCTAGGGCCACGATTTCACCTACGTAATCGTATCCAAGACCAACCCGCACATCAGAAAGATTTAGTTTGTATTTGTTGAGCTTCTCGATATCAGGAGACGATAAAGAGGCGTATTTCACATCCACCAAAATACGGTCTGCGCCCACAGGAATATTGATCTCGTGGTAGAAGAAATTAAGAGCCGTATCTTTGTTCACAACCGAAATCTCCTTCACTGCTCGGGTGGGAAGATCCTTCATGTCATCGATGGTTTTAGAGCCCAAAACTTTTCTCTTGATGAACGAAGGAAGGGGCTTTGGTCCTTCCTTTTGCTTTTCGAGGTAGGAAAGTTCCGGAGGGATTTTCCAGAATGGGTTGCTCTGTATCTTCTCTTTGCGTCTCTCCTCGAGGAATTTGTGGTGTTCTTTCAAGTCTTCCGGTTCCTCCGCAAATCCCACCAGCTTCTTTTTGGGTTTCTTCTTTTGGGAAGCTGAGTCCTTTTCCGGAACTGGAGGTGCTTCTTGCGTGGCTTGAGGCTCTTCTGTGACTGTTTCGGATTTTGCTGATGGATCAACCAATTCCTCTGGTTGGGAGGTCATTGGGACAGAAGTCTCGCTTTTGAGGGCCGACTCTGTGACTGGTTCGGCGTCAGCAATTGGTTCCGATTCTGAAATTTGTTCTACCCCAGAAGTGAATTCAGCGGCCTCGCCCACCTCTTTATTCTGAGGGACTATCTCATCCGCTATTTCTGATCCTGCTTCTTTTTGTACATCTTGGTTCTCTGGAACCGATTGGGGCTCTGCGTCGGCTGGTTCTTCTTCGGTCTTAGAGGCGGGTTCTGCTTCTGACTTTGTTGGTTCTTGTTGCCCTGAGGCGTCTTCCGTCTCTGCGTGTGGAGATTCAGTAACTTCTCCAGAGTCTTGGGTTTCAGAGACCGATTCAGCCTTTATCTCAGAAGAAGCGCTTTGAGATTGCTCAGACTGACTATCTGACTCAGTAGATGACTCTATTTTCGGCTTCAGTGAAGCCGTCTCTTTTATCGGAGATTGCTCCGTATGATTCGTGATAATTTCGTGCACTTCTTCCATCTTCACAAATTGGATCCGGGGGTTTTTTCGGTCTCTGATACAATAATATGTCTTTCCTCACGAAATTCAAAAGATTAAACTTCCAAAATGGTGTTTCTGAGCCGGATGTTCCGTATTTACTAAAAGGTAATGGCTCTTCCGAAAAGTTCCACAGGATCCGGTTGAATCCTCTATACTTTCCCCATACGCTGTGGTGTCGCGCATTAGCACCCGTACATCTCGCTTTGGTATGCTCCAAGACCTACCACTGAGCCTCGATTGCAATCATTGCTTGTTTCTATTTTTTTTTTTTTCTGATTCCCTGATATATCTGCCACCATATAATGTGGGGACTGTTGATTGTGTGCTACGCATTTGCGGGCATAATGTCCGTTGCATTTCTCCGCTTCCATATCAACGTCTTCCGGTACCCACTCTATTACCTGATTCCAGTGATTTCCGCTGTGGCAATGCCACTTTCAATCACATTTCTCCTACCCACAGACTATGTGTCGCATAATGCGGGGAATCCGATTCCTGCGTTCGACATTAGCGATCAAAGCATCCTTCGAATGTGGAAATCCAACTACTGGATCACTTTCTCCTTGACGTGGTTGTTTCTCCCGATTCTACAAGACTACTACCGCGCCGGAAACTACCTGAAAATGAAGAAGCTTGTATCTTCTTTCAAGTCCAACCTTCGATTCCAGGGCATTGTGTTGCTTGTGGGAATTCTTGGTGCAATCTACCTTGTGCTAGAAGTGGGTCTCACTTTTGCCCATTTGCGGTCGATGATCATTGCGCTTTCGCATATTTATGCTTTGGTTTTGGCTCTTTGGTTGATGGCGCATGGGCTCATTTCCATTCCTCGAAATCGCTGGCTTGAGGGCTCGCTAATCCAGAATTTGAACCACTATTACTTGCAAATGCCCAAGTTGGTTGATACGCTAGAGGACACTAAAATGTCTTTCAAGGAGGATGTGATCCAGGTTTTGGTGTTGGAGAAAGTCTATACCAATCCTGTCCTGGACGATATCATTTTCAGAGATTGGATCATGAGTCTTTCCAAGAAAGTCCCTGACGACATTAGAGATTCGCTTATGCGCGACTTTGTCGACAATGAACTGAGACGCATATCTCGAGACCAAGTGACAGAAGCGTTCTTGACTCAGTTAACGTACAACTTTCAAGCACATCAGGACAAGCTTCTGGCGCATAATGCTGAGTTTGAGACTCTTTTCCATAATATAACAAGATTACAATCTCTTCTTGAGGCCAAAGCGAACACCAATCCACAAGAGAGAGAAGAGATCATGAGAGCAATCGGAGGAATTCTTCCTACTTCTGCTAACTTCTATTATTTATGTTATGTCAAGCCGGTGCTTTGCCGCATTCTCTCCGTTGTTCTCTTCAGTGTCTCATTCATCGTCATTCAGTCTGAGTTTTTCCATTCTACCAAGCTTTCCTTGATGGACATGGTCATCTACAAAACTGGAATCCATAATCATAGTATGACACAGGGCATTGTGTCCTATGTGGTATTTTCTTACATGTTGCTCTGTGCGCTTAATTCGCTTACGAGATTGAAGATTTTCAACAAGTACCATTTGGTGCCCCACTGCTCGGACCCAGTCTCCACCTGCTTTTACGCATCTTATATTGCACGTTTGACGATTCCGTTGTCCTACAACTTCATCACTTTGTTTGCCAGCAGAGACTCTATTTTCGAGGAGTGGTACGGAAAATCGATTCACTTAACGGGTTTGTTCAACTTGATGAACGACTGGATTCCGCGCCTCCTCCTAATTCCCATCGTGTTGACCACTTTCCATGTTTACGACAAGCTCAAGGCCTGGATCGGGCTCAACTCTGATTTGTATGACTCGTGGGCTGATTTTGACGATGACGACATTTCCAACAATCCAAACGACTTGGAAAACGCACAGAGCAAGCGCAGGGAGCTTATTATTGTGGAGGCAAAGCGTATTGTGTCGATTGAGATGAATAAACGCCGCCAAGCAGGCGCTTCGCTGTTGCGGACTTTCAACTTGAATGCCATGGCCGATCTGGTGTACGAATCGAACAGAAGAGCATTTAACGATTCTTTATCGGGCGGTTTGGCAAATAGAGTGGACTCCTATCGTGATGAGCCATCCCCTGGGCCAGAAGCCAGAATTTCCTCGTTATGGGATCGGGTGGGCGGTGCTGTTAGTGGCATTCGAAATGCAGTGCTGACAAGATTGACTCGGGACACACATACGTACACCAACCAACCCATTGACTCTTACGAGTACGACGAAGATAACTTGATTATCTAGGAATGCATACATTAGGTGACCGTGTCTGTACCCTTTTTTTTTTTATTTTTTCATGTCCTACCCATTTGTAGTTGGTAGGAATTGTCCCCACACATCCGTACATCCCACGCCTACCGCTAGTGTGAAAAGTTTTGTAGTACTTCCCGTGTCTGAACTTCACAAAAAATGTCGAATATTGGTTTACAGGTCCGCAAAGCGGTTCCTTCGATCGATCCAGTGGTAGCAGACTACACTGTTGGTTATATCCAGCACGTTTCTCTGGCTACTGAAGACTCTGTTTCGGCACAACAGCTTGATATCGGCAAAGAGCTTGGATTCATTGAAGATTTGTTGGTGGATGCTGGCGGGGCTCCAGATGCGGTCCACAAGTTGACCACTACCATTTCTGAGCAGCTCACACTGAAGCTCAAGGAAAACATGGCCAAATTGGAAATCACAGGAGACAAGTCCAAGAGACTTTTGGATGTCAATGTGTTGAGACAAAACAACTCCAAGAGAGACATCAACTCCTCGTTGGCGTTGCTTGGGTCTTCTAGAGACATCTCGCATGCCGGAAGACAGGTGGAGAGTAGAGTGGACAAGAAGAAGTTGGAGAAACAGGAAAGAAAGATTGCCAAGAAGGTGGCGAAGAGAAACAACCAGTTTGTCAAGTACGAGGCATCCAAGTTGCTCAGCGAATCCAAGAAGGAGGACTACGACTCCTTCTACTTGGAGATCAACCCTCTCGACTTTGGCTCGAGTGCCGGTAAGTCCAAGGACATCAAGATTGACAACTTCGACTTGTATGTTGGGGACGGTAAGCGTATCTTGAGCGATGCAAGCTTGACATTGGCGCACGGTAGAAGATACGGTTTGGTGGGTCAAAACGGTATTGGTAAGTCTACGTTATTGCGTGCGTTGTCCAGAAGAGAATTGACTGTCCCCAAGCACATCACCATTTTGCACGTGGAGCAAGAACTTCGGGGTGATGACACACCTGCATTACAGGCTGTTCTTGACGCCGACGTGTGGCGTAAAACCTTGATTCTGGAAGAGCAAAAGATCACCGAGAGAATCGAGGAAATCGAGCAGTTGAGATCCCAGTTTGAGGAAGGTTCCAACGAAGTGACCAAGTTGGACAACGAGAGAGGTGATTTGGACAAGCACTTGGCGGAAGTCACGGAGAAATTGTATGAGATGGAGTCCGACAAGGCTGAGAGTAGAGCCGCGTCGATTTTGTTTGGTCTTGGTTTCTCCCAGGAGTCCCAACACATGCCCACCAACTCGTTTTCCGGTGGTTGGAGAATGAGATTGTCATTGGCTCGTGCATTGTTCTGTGAGCCCGACTTGTTGTTGCTAGACGAACCATCCAATATGTTGGATGTGCCTTCCATCACATACTTGGCCAAATACTTGCAGACATACGAAGGTACGGTGTTGGTTGTTTCCCACGACCGTGCATTCTTGAACGAAGTGGCCACGGATATTATTCACCAACACTCGGAGCGGTTGGACTACTACAGAGGCTCGGACTTTGACTCGTTCTACTCCACGAGAGAGGAGAGAATCAAAAACCAGCGCCGTGAATACGAAAACCAAATGGCGTACAGACAGCACTTGCAAGCGTTTATTGATAAGTTTAGGTACAACGCAGCCAAGTCCTCGGAAGCGCAATCGCGTATAAAGAAGTTGGAAAAGTTGCCAGTTTTGGAGCCTCCTGAAGATGACAAGATCATCACATTCAAGTTCCCAGACCCCGATGGACTCTCGCCTCCAATTTTGCAGATGCACAATGTCACGTTTGGCTACTCTCCAGACAAAATTTTGTTGAAGAATGTGGAAATGGATGTGCAGATGGACTCGCGTATTGCCTTCTGTGGAGGTAACGGTACAGGTAAAACCACATTGTTAAAGATGTTGTTGGGCCAGCTTGCACCATTGGAAGGTCATATCTCGCGTAACGGTAGATTGAGAGTGGGATACTTTGCCCAGCATCACGTGGACTCGATGGATTTGAGTCTCTCTGCTGTTTCGTGGATGGCCAAGGCGTTCCCGGGTAAGTCAGATGAAGAGTACAGACGCCACTTGGGTTCTTTTGGTATCACTGGTACTTTGGGTTTGCAGAAGATGGAGTTGTTGTCTGGTGGTCAAAAGTCCAGAGTGGCTTTTGCTGCTCTTTGTATGAACCAACCACACATTCTTATTCTAGATGAGCCTTCGAATCACTTGGATACTCAAGGTTTGGATGCGCTTGCGGATGCATTGATTAACTTCAAGGGTGGTGTGTTGATGGTGTCGCACGATGTTTCCACCATTGAGAGAGTTTGCAATGAGATTTGGGTCAGCGAAAATGGTACTGTTTCCAGGTTCCCAGGTAACATCCACGACTACAAGAAGCATATTTTGAAGCAAGCTGATGCGTCAGGTGTGGTCAGAAAGCATTAGAAGAATTACGATTTCTGCTGTGGTGTAGAATGTGAAATTGCATGAACCTACGGGCACATTTTCCTCCATGCGGTCATCTGTCGGGATGTATAAAGTAATCAGATGTATAGACTATTGGAAGCATAATCTTGTGGGATTTTCAATCTACTATAACGATTCACACGTTCTAGAAAAGGAATGGCTGGTAATTCGCTTCAGTCAATGCTTTTCTAGGGTGTTACGGTTAGACTAGTCTTCGCGCTACTGATAACACCGACCGCACTCGCACTGAAAATCGCACGTATTCACCGATTCCACAACCATGGCTTTCTTCTCCAAACTTTCCCGCAAGTCCAAAATAGGATTGGCTCTTCTAGCCTCCTATACCTCGTTCGAGGTTTACATGCATACGCGGACCTCATCTATCATCAAACAGAGAAGCGAACAATTCCACCAAACCGACTCAGATGTGCTAAAGTACAAGTCTGCCACAATTCTGGGGATGTTTGTCAACCCGTTTGAGGAATACCGGCCGCAAACTGCGTTTGAGTTTCTCTCTGTGCGTATCATTGAGCTTTTTGAAAGTTTCTATGCCAACAAGATCGAGATCCACGACAAATACCCCACTCCAGAAGGAGATTTTGCATCGGTGGACCATCTTTTGAAGACATTCCGCCCCAACTATGCGCTCATGCGGCACAATTCCCAGGTTTTGGCCAAATGCATTGCTATGGACGACTTTTCTGCCCTCTACAAATCGGGAAAGCTCGGAAACCAGATGCTCTTCACCTGGCTCGGCCAATCATGTTCTTTGGTGCAAGTAAGCGGCATCAACATTCTCACCGACCCCATTTTCGGCGACCACCTCATCAACCAAAACTTCGGTCCAAAGCGGCTTGTCAAGTCACCCATGACGTTGCAAGACGTGCGTTATGCTACCGCCGACAAACTCGACTTTGTGTTTGTGTCACATAACCACCCGGATCATTTGGACTTGCAAGCAGCCAAGGAAATCGGCAATTCTGCTACCTGGATTGTTCCCTTGGGCTTGAAGCTGAGTTTGGCCCGCAAGGGTATCTACAACGTGGTGGAGATGGACTGGTGGGACAAAATACCTCTCAATAAGTATATCACCCAAAACGACAGTGTGCTTCCCGATGAATACGAAATCGTGTGTGTGCCGGCCATGCACTGGTCAGGGCGCCACGTGGTGGACTCAAACACTTCTTTGTGGGGTTCTTTTATTCTTCAGAAAAACGGCCAGTCGGTATTGTACCATGCGGGCGATACTGGCTATGTCAAAGACTTGTTCGACACTATAGGGCGGAAATTCGGGCCCGTGATGCTATCGTTGCTCCCTATCGGACAGTACTGTCCCTCTTGGCATCAGAAACCGCGCCACATCTCGCCGGAAGAGAGTCTTCAAATTGCATCGGCCATCGATTCCAAGTATGTACTTGGAGTGCATTTTGGCACGTTCAAACTTAGCTCGGAACCGATTTTGGAGCCCAAGAACAAGCTTTTGGATTTGGCCAAACAGCAGGGGAAGCTGAATTACTACAAGGTACCGGAGTTTGGTTTGACCTATCTGTACCAACTTGACGATGGGCTGCACTATCCGCATTATGAGGAATGCAAATAGACGGAGCTAGCACAAAGACAAAAGACACGGCCAAGTAGGCACGGGGGGGAGTAATCAGAGACGCAATTTCCGCCACGCACATGAAATGACAAAACATCTCCATATTCACCGTCTCTGATCGTGTCATTTATTATCAAATACCGCCTCATAATACCGGTTCGCAATGCTGAAAACGGTAAGAACAATGGCACTTCAAATCATACGGCTGAACTTACATCTTGCAATACAAGAATATTCTTTCATATACACAGATTTCGCCTGTTTCCGAACTGAGCTGGAATGGATGGTACTTCATTTCTCTATTTACAATGAACAGTTCCCTAAAGGTCCCCCGCTCTAATTCTCGAATCCGTAGATCTTTCTCAATCTGTCTCTTTGCGACTGCAACATGGCTCTCTCGTAAGCTTGGTAGCCAGTCTCAGATCTAATCACAGATCCAATCGACATGAACAAACTGAAGGTTGCCACAGATCCCATGATGTATTGGCCCAAAGTTCTCATCACACCGTTAGGTCCAGCACCATGTTGCAAAATGGAAAATCCACCAAACAAAACACCGACACACACGCCGACGGTACCACCCATGATGGCACCCATCTTGAATTTATCAAAGTTGGAAGGTTGATGGTATTGCACAGACATCCTGTAGTTGGCTTATATTCCCGTACCTAAAGATGGAGCGCTCTCGTCATTTATTTTAGGTCGTGCGAATATCGTTTTGTGGGTCCGTCGGTCTACATGGTACAAGTGACGATGCTGGCATGATTGGCACCGAGAAATTGTGATAAAAAGGCAATTTAATGTTTGAAAAAGTAAGAATTATTTCCCTCTGAAATGAATTTATGTCTCTATTTGAAACGGCGACATCATTGGCTAAGCACGTAGAAATACACAATCGGTGAAATTTCTGAAGTGCCCCATTTTATGTATTATTTTTTTTTTTTTTGCTCTACGAAACCAATTTTCCGAAATCGATTCAATCATCTCCACCTTCATTGTATCCCCTTCAGTTCTCGAGGTTCCTTGTGAGTGATCCTCTGCCCGGCTTTCGTAACTATATTTTTGTGCACCGCACGTTTATCTGTCCAATCGTAATCTCACTCTCTAAGAACAAACCAACCTTTGATCAATTCTACAGCAAAAGGTATGTATTTCGCTTTATCAAACTTCACCGGCCTTATTACGGGCCTGTGTTCATCAACTTTCCATTCCCATATATCATAATGCTAACCAACAGAAAATGGGTTCCTCCGCTTCCAAGCCTGAAACTAAGGTTTACACACCTAAGGCACCTGTGGACTTCAGTGCATCCTTCTTGTCTCATTTGGAGAACTCCCAAGAATCGGACTACACCAGATCTCAATACACTGAGAAATATATTCAAGAGAGAGTCGCAGCTGAATTGAAAAAATTGGAGGCCGAGACTATCAAGAAATTCCAATCCACCACCTCGGATGCGTTGTCTAAAGAAGGAGAAGCTCAGCTTTCGGTTAAGTCATCCAACGAAAAAATCTCTAAATTGAACAAGATCTTGCAAGAAAGCGCTAAGCTTGTTCAAGTTGACCTCAGTGACGATATCAAGAACGCAAGACAAACAGTTATCGCATGCTTGAAGGACAACAAGGGTAAGCCGTTGAACTGCTGGGACGAGGTCGAACAATTTAAGAAGTTGGTTCACAATATGTAAATAAGCATTTCTACAATACATGGCGCATATGAAATTTATATCGTGGGTTCTATACCGCGGTCTTGTGTTAAAAGCTACTTGTTTTGTCTAAAAACCCTTGGCCTTGTAGATGAGAATCAAGGCCGAATCGCTCTCTCCACCTCCAGCCAACGCCTCGATCTTCTCTCTGCTTACAGAAGAAACCTTGTTGTCGTTGAATTTCCACCACTTTTCTCCCTCGAGATCCTTGTCATCTTTCACAAATGACTGGTAGTGGCCAGAATCCGCAGATGAGCCCTGGTGGGTAATCACCGCTTGCAATTCGTACACCGAAGAAGGATTTTCTGTGGTTGTGTCCAAGTCAATTTCCTTTGGCAACACCGAGGCGAAGTCATCCTTAAACTTCGTCTTTATGGACTCAATTTTCAATTCCTCCTCCTCTTGCTGTTCTTTAGGGTTCAAAGAAGTATCCTTCTTTGTCTTTTTAAAATCTCTGATGAGGTCTGTGCTATCCTTCTCGATCTTGTGCAACTTGTCTCTAATCTCAGTCTTCTCCAGCTTAATGGACTCGTCGAGCATCTCCGCGACATCTAGTTCAAAGGGAAATTGGACTCTGCGCAAAATCTTGGACTTCTTTCCCGTGTCTCTTCTCCAAAAGAATCTCACGAACTGAACCGTCAAGTACTTTGGCAATCTGGTAATGGTCTTCGTCACTTCATAATTCGCGTTTGCATTCAACGTGTCGTTATGCTTTTCGAGAGAATCGGTCAAACCGTTCAAGATTCCGTCTCTCAAAAAGTTCGTCTTGATGTCAATGTGGCAGTTCAACTTGAACGAGGTGTCATACCCAATGGTAGGGGCTTCTTCAGGAAGATCCAAGCACTTTGTGACAGTCTTGAAATCAAGTCTGATGGAGTCATTAATATCAAGACTTGATCCCAAAACGCTCAAAATTTGAGAGAGGGCTTCTTCTGCATCTTGTTGCTTGTACATACCCATTTCTTGTTCAGCAAATTGGGGGAACTGTGCTCTGAATTGCATGAGGAAAAGAGTTGGATCAACGTTTTGCTGCTTCTTCTCCATGGCGCTAAATATACCCTTCAAAGTAGTGATCATGCCGTTTGAACCGCCAGCTGCCTTTTTCACCTTTTCTGAAATATCTTTAATGTAGAAAAGCGCCTGCAATGAAGAATTCAAGTAGCAAGTGTTTCCCAAATTCAATAAACCGGATGGGTCCTCGGACACCTTCACCAATTGGTTTTCGTTCAAATCCTCTAGGAAAACGTGTTTCTTGGCATCATAAACGGGTAAATCCTTGTCTGGAGTTCCAAGAACCATGATTGGGCTCTTGAGGTTAATTTTGAGGGACGAAATAAGCACATCATTGCTCAACTTTCCTCCCTTGACCAAGATTTTCTGGCGCTCCACGGGAATTTGAGTGATTTCTTGAATCGTTTGCTTGAAGTCTAAGCCAGTGGCATCGTCCTCCAATTGAATCTCGTGGACTTTGCCCGCATTTTTGATCGAGACCGTGATTGGCATGTTGTGGGTGGCGTTACTGATTTTGCCGGATCAAGATAAGACCGACAATGAGTGAGGATGTAAGGGTGTTTTACCCGCCTCCAGCCGCATTTTCAATTTCGCAATGCAGGGCTTAGAAAAACATCAGTATATTAAACGACATAAATCACATTGAATTGAAAAAATAGTATACCAAAGCACCGACACCCATGGCACTCTTCCAGGCCGACCAAAGCAGATTGGGGCCTTTTTCTCTCACATTACCTGTCCGTCCAAACCACACAGACCCGTTGTACGGTGTCATGGAATGTTCGAGAACGTTGGTCTTTTTTGTAGACGCTGGAGGGTACCTTGAGCTCAAGGCGAAATCCATGGTAAGCTTATTTTCCATAATGGTCCGCTCGTGGGAAAATGCTCTGAACGAATATTTTCCGTGGTACGCGCCTTGACCAGAAGTGCCAATTCCGCCAAATGGGGCATTGGCCAACGAAACGTGCATCAAGCAGTCGTTGACCATAGTGGCGCCCGATCTGATATTCGACTGAATATACTCAACCGCCGGATTTTTGGCCCGCGACTGTGCTCCAGAAGTGAAGATGTACAGAGCCAAAGGTGTGTCGTGGTACCTAGTAACCAGGCGCACCGCACTTGTTAAGTCGGAGTACAGCAAAATTGGTAACACCGGACCAAAGATTTCCCTTTTCATGGTTGAGTCGCTCCAGTCAACATTGTCAATCACTGTAGGAGAAATGAATCTTGCTTCTGAGTCGAATTCGCCTCCAATGCGGATGTCGCCCGAGGTGGATTCGATCATATTCTTCAATCCTTCAAATCCACGCTGGTGGATTACATGAGTGTAAGAAGAATCAGTAGAGTCCAAGTCCTTGTAGAACTGTTCCTCCACCACCTTGACAATCGCCTTCACTAACTTTTCCTTAACTTTTTCGTGCACCAAGACATAGTCTACTGCGACACATGTCTGGCCTGAGTTGGTGAAACGACCCCACACAATTCTCCGGGCTACTGTACTGATATCTTTATCAGTAATGTCATCCAAAACGAATGCAGGAGATTTTCCTCCAAGTTCCAAAAGAACTGGAGTTAATGTTTCTGCAGCCTTCTTGGCAATAAGACTTCCCACTGCTGTTGATCCAGTGTACATGATCTTATCGAACTTTTGGTCCAAGAGGGCTTGTGTTTCAGGAATTGCACCATTCACCATGGCAAAAATCGATGGGTCGAGAGCTTCAGTGAGAACCTCAGTAAGTTTTGCGGTGAAATGTGGGGTAAGCTCTGACAACTTCAACACCACCGAATTTCCAGCAGAAAGTGCGCCAACAACCGATGAAAGTGACAACAATAATGGGTAGTTGAATGGAGCAATCACAAGCACCACACCCAATGGAATGTATTCCACATAAACGGGATTTTGCTTCAACACAAGAGACAATCCGTCTACAGGAGCGGGTCTTGCCCATTGGTGCAAATGGGCCATTGTATGCAATAGCTCATTCATAAACACGAGATACTCCAAGGTATAAGTTTCCGTGGGAGAGCGGCCAAAGTCCTTATACAAAGCATCCGAAAGGTCGTCGATATTGTCCTTTATGGCGAAGTAGAGGTTTCTCAACTGGTTCAACCGGAACTGCAATGGGTGTGTCTTCTGTTCAGCGAAGTGCTTCTCTGTGATTTTCTCCACAATCGCTGGGATCTCTGAAACAGGTGTATAAGCCAATATGGATTTCGAGGGTTCCGCAGCATTTGGTGGCATTGGAGCAACTGGTTTCGCAGATTCTGGTTTTCTAGCTTCAGCTTTTGGGGCGATGGTCTTTGGTTGGGAAGTTGCAGCTAAACCCTTTGCGGTTTTGCCGTTTGTGGCAGCAATCTTTTCGGTAGATGATATTTTGCTTTTGTTTGATGAAGGCATTTTGGTAATATCTTTCCGGTTGAAAATTTAGTTGGATAGCAGTCAACCAGCAACGTATGAGGTTCAACGGATTATATAGGCCAAACGCGGAGTCCGAGGCCTGTGAGATTCTTACGCTTCACATGAGAAACGGCGCGCAGGATTTAGAGGGGTAACCCTGGCAACAGATTGGCTCAATTGGGTTAGTTTCTCATAAGGTGCTACATGTATCCAGGCTGGTTCCCTCACCTCCAGTGATCCGAGTAACCCCCATGATGGTAGTATGACTGGCTTTGTTTTCTGTGTCTGCATTCCCATTTTACCGTGGATTGTGAATGTAACTTTCTTTTGGAAATGAAGCTGAGCACTTTGGATTTCTCTATAGTTCATACGTAGTATTCTCCTTGCGTTGCAGTGGGTTTCTTTACTTGGATCTCATGATAGGCTTAGTGGATCTCATGATAGGTACAGCGGATCTCGCGATAGGTACAGCGGATCTCACGATAGGTACAGTGGATCTCACGATAGGTATAGTGCTATTTAAAATGCGTAGTCCTACCCCAAAATCAGTGCCCAAATGTTGAAAGAACGGCTTCTGCATCTACTAATTCTATTTGCAGTCATACAGCAAAGCCGATTCAAATTCCAGCTAGATTTTTCTCTTGTTTCAAATGTATGATCTGCTCGTAGTCCTGTTGGGGCGAAATTTGCGCCCCACCAAAGCTTCAAGAGTGCGCATTCCCCATGTTTGGCGTTCGGTCAATATACTCTTTATACGTCAACCTAAACCAAAATGATCCAATTCGACGTCGATCTCTCAAAATTTTCCAAGAAGGAATTTAATATTGGAGGAATCACTACTTATGTGTACAATTCCGAAGCAATCGCACCTTACGTGAAAAGTCTTGGTCCCAATCCAGACTTGGAATCCATTCAACTCAACTTCTTATATTTGGTCCATCAAAGAGGCGGTAACTATGCTTACACCGAAGCAACAGGCATAAAAATCCTCGAAAACTTGAAGCTGAACTCTTCTGTGCCTGTAATTCCTGTTACTTTTGATATTAGAAACCATGGTGCTAGAACGGTCGACAAATCGAAAAACTCGAGCTGGAAGTCAGGTAACCAGACTCACGGACTCGATATGATCAGTTGCATCCAAGGAACGATCTACGACCTCAAGCTTATCATGGAATTCCTCCCTAGTTATTTGAACTTGGATTCGCTCCTTGAGAAATCTTTGAGAGAAAAGGGGCTCAAGTTCAAGTCTTTCAACATTCTCAGTGGTTATTCTATTGGAGGACATGTTGTGATTCGTTTTGCTGCCCAATATCCTGAATTGGTTTCTATCATTAATCCAAATGTGGGGTGCAGCGACTTGACCACCTTACTTGTTACCAGGTTGACGCAATCGAAGGATTACAGTAGAAAGTTTCTTTACTACAGTTACGACGAACTCAACTTAACTGAAGAGCAGAAAGAAAAATACCCAGAGTCATTCCATGAACTCATCAGCAAGCAAGACCTCGACATCTTGGAGAACTTTCATTTCAGCTCTATTAAGATGTTTGCTACCTTCTACAGTGATGACCCTGTGGTTCCTCCTCAGATTACAAAGTTATGGGTGGACATGTACCAAAACAGTAATGGCTCCACCGGAACTTACTACGAAGAAGGTGCAATCCACGATATCACGGAAGAAATGGTGCTCCAATTTTCTTCCTGGTTGTCCAAATACATTTAGATGTATAAAGTGCGATAATTAAAGTTTCTTGATGATAAAAAGTTTAAGTAGTTAAAAAATAATAATCAATTCGAATTTATTGACGCTAATGTAGTTTTTGCATACTTTCGGTAGCGACTGATAAATTATATAAATGGCTGAAATGTTGTGAGATTTTTCCAATCCTCAGGATGGGTGTACGCACCCAAATGCGAGGGAGTCTCTCCTATTTCCAGTCTTCTCATACGTAGAAATTATTCATTTTCGTTTACTTCCAACTAAAAAGAGGGGGTATTATTTCTTCCTTAAGCCCACTGCATTAATTTACTATACAGCACACCCCCACCTAAGTAGTGACCATAACACCCGTACATCCGAAACAGGGGACTTTCCCATTTTGTTATCGCGTACGGGTTCAATCATTCACTTTGTATCCATATTATGCTCAAATCGCAATTGGTGGGAAACGCATACATGAACTATCCTGTGCGATATATGGAGGGTAAAGAGCAAAGCGATTCTGAAAGCATGAACGCCTCCAATGAAGTCGAAACCAAAGATTCTAGTGTCAATTTTATCACCTTCAACCAGGATTCATCCTGCGTTGCCGTGGGACTTACGAATGGCTACAAGATATATTCTTGCAAGCCCACCTTGTCCAAATGTTATGATATGAAGAAGAATGAATCTGTAGGGCTTTTGGAAATGCTTTATTGTACATCACTCTTGGCTGTGGTGCCCATTGGCGAAGAACCAGGGTCTCTGCCACGGAAGTTGAAGATCATTAATACAAAAAGAGGAACCACCATTTGTGATCTTATTTTCCCCTCCACAATCTTGCTGGTCAAACTCAGCAGACACAGAATGGTTGTTGTTTTGGAGGAGCAGATCTACATCTACGAAATCGCCACCATGAAGCTTCTTCATACCATTGAAACAAGTCCGAATGCCAACGGCTTATGTACGGTATCAGATGTGGCGTCAAAAGAGTCCGGAAATAGCTTGTTGGCATACCCATCTCCACCAAAGACTATAACCCATGATTCTCTCCTTGTGACCGGAATTAATACCAACGGAGGTTTGAATTCGGCACAGAATAATATCCAGTCGGTGAGCAACGCACCTAACCGCATAGGAGATGTGATTATATTCGACTTAGACTCTTTGCAACCTTTGGCAGTGATTGAAGCTCATAAATCCGTTTTGGCTGCGATGTGTCTATCCAGTGACGGGAAGCTTCTCGCCACAGCATCAGACAAGGGAACTATTGTCAGAGTGTTTAACGTCGAAACTGGTGTGAAATTGTACCAATTCAGAAGGGGTACGTATCCCACCACAATATACTCGCTCAATTTCAGCAAAAGGAGCAATTACGTCGTTGCTACCAGTTCCAGTGGCACAGTTCACGTTTTCCGGTTAGGAGAAGAGGAGCTCTTGGCAAATAAGCAGAAACAGAAAAGAAATAAGCAGAAGAAGCCGATGAGTACAGAATATAGCACCATTGATGAAGAAGGCGAACTAGCTTTAGATGCAACGTCGAGAAATGGCGAAGAGGAAGATGGGGATTTGACAGAAGATGATAGCGACATTGATGCGGATGACGACGAAAATGAAGATCCAGAAGATGCTCTAGAAGGATACGACACTCGGTTCGAAGTGCCTCCTAAGCAGCGCAAATTGTCCCAGGGATCTACTAGCTCGTTCAATAGTGCTTCATCCAACTTTTCTGGTACTGATGAGAATCGTGACAAAACAGAACCGGTAATCGACCAAAATCGATTGTCGGTGGCACGTCTTATCCGCAGATCCTCGCAAAGCTTGGGACGAAGAGCAGCTCAAAAGATGGGAGACTTCTTGCCCTCTAGATTTTCGTCTATTCTCGAACCAACAAGGCATTTTGCGTCTCTTAAGATACAAACAAACAACAAGGATGTCAAATCGATCGCAATAATGAGTTCTGAATTCTACGACGACTTGGGCCTGTTGGATGCATCGTCAAGAGAAGTAGAAACCACGCTCTCTATCCTGAAATCACCTTCTTCTTTCAATTCTGGTAAGGAGGAAATTCCTGCGCATCTTTTGTACATCAACGTTGTCACATCGGAGGGCTTTTTCTACACGTATGGATTGGATCCTGAAAGAGGCGGTGATTGCATTCTTTTGCACCAATATTCACTTCTTGATGATTAAGCGGTTTTTATAATTAGGTATTTTATAACAGGTAAATTTCTCTCTTAAAAAAATGAATAAAGCAAATTGGAAAAAAAGGGGCGAGCTGGGAATTGAACCCAGGGCCTCTCGCATGTTTGTAAGTCAGTTCAGTGTGCCGAACCGTCGCCCAAAGCGAGAATCATACCACTAGACCACACGCCCTTTGATGAACCTTTTTACCAGTGAAATTAGAATGTGCAATAGCCTTTCTCTTTTGTGCGCACGTGAAGAAATGGTTTGAGTCTGCGTGGGGTTGTGTTTTGATTCACTCTATGGGCAACCAACACAAAATATTGATAACTGAAGAGTTGTCTCCCAATCGAATCGCTCTTCTTTGTCTAGTAAAGCTTTACCTTGCCAATGATTTACGATGTCGAAGCAGAATATTGAGAATCCTTGCCCGTCAACTCGAGGGTCAGCCAATGGTCCAAAATAAGCATATCAAGGTCACACCTACGCTAAAAGATCTATGTCAGTTATTCGAATCTCCGGATTCAGGTGAAATTTCTCGCTCATCTCGAAAACTCCTGATTGAAGACGTTAACATTGCTCAATTTCAACTCCTTTGTCTATTCTGGAGTTTAAATAACGTGGAGGATCTTCACCGACTAATTGTGGAGTCCTATTCCTACCTTCTGAGCTCTTCAATGATATCAAGCGAAAATTTTGATCTTGTATCCCCAAGATCGATCATCGGAAGATTCGTACAGAAAATTGCCGTTGCAGCTAAACTCTTAGAGTTTGATGAGAGTTTGCTTTTATATCAATCTGTATGCCACTATAGAGCATCTTCCATTGACATTTACGAAATTCTTCTAGCGAAGGGTCATGAGAAATTTGCTCCAGACTTTCCCGAGGAGCGTATTCCGTCATCTCCGTTATTCAAGACATGGGATGTCCAATTGAAACAGGAGGCTTCAAAAACACAAAAAAAAATCCAGAACGACGATCAATTCTACGAGACTTTAAATAACCAACTCAAAAGTTGCATAGGACTTGAGCCAATTGTTTCAAACGAAGACTCGTCCGTCTTAACAATTGCGAAACAAGATCTCGAATTGATAGTTGACACCCAGGTTCAATTACTCGAAAAGTATGGGGTGCAAACGCCTCCAGAGCTAAAATCTATAATGATGTACATGGCATCGCCCGAATCAGAATATAACAATGTGCAAAAAACGCATTTCAGTCATCTCCCGTCATATTATTTTCTTCAATACCTTGAACACTTACACCGCAGTGATTACCATGGGGCATTCGACTCGCTACACCAGTACTTCGATTACATGGTGTCCAAAGGATCGAAGTATTTCTATCATTTTGCGTTGATATCCCGTGCTTCCCTCCACCAGTATTTTGGTGAAGACGAAAAAGCCTTGGATTCCATCGAAGAAGCAATATCTGTCGCGAGGGAAAATAAAGACAATAGCACACTCACATATGTTCTTTCATGGCTCTTTAAATTCATGAGACAAAAGCCACATTTATGGGAAAAGCAAAGTCTTTACAGAAACAGTAATGAACTGAAACTTATCGATTTTCTAATCAAGAAGTCACAATCAGTATCATTGCTGTTGACAGCTATGAGTTTTCGATGCGAAGCAGAATACTTAATCTCTAGCGGAGGCTCATTTGCAAGCTATTACGAGAGCCTCTTTAAATCGCTATACACTGCCGTTCATGATGAGCGGACGACATTCATTAATTGCTGTGAGATGGCCTCAACCATGTGGAATGAGGTTGGATATCCACATTTGAGTGATATCTATAATAAAATTGGATTGGAATATGGAGAAGAAAATGGCTCAACCAACGAGCTACTTTCTATACTTCTTCAGAAGCATTATCAAGAAAGTTCAAAGGGAGGCTCAGAAAACTCAGCTTTGGACCTCAAAGCCTTGGCTTCACAATTCTCAAATAATGCTTCTCAAACCCGCTCATTACAGGCAAGGATAACCATCTCTGATATCCAGCGTCATTTGTATAAAGGAAGAATTCTCCAGGCTTCGGAGCTACTCAAAATGCTTCCTCAAGATGATGTTCTCGATGAAGAAACTCGATTTGAAAAGCTAAGGCTATCTGTTCTAGCTGAAGCAGCCCATGGAAACTTCTCTTCGAGCATCGATTCTTTGAACAGAAAAATGAAATCTCTATCTACAACTAGTTACGGAAGTCTGCCGAACATGCTTCGTTTAATCAGGACTTCTCTATTGAAAGCTGAAATACTCGTCCAATCTGATTCGAATCTTCCAAAACTTTCTCTTTTCGTGCATCAATTCCAAGCTGCACGCAAGTTGGGGTTTGAGCTTGCACTAGCCGAAGGGTTCGTTACGTTTGTTTCGTTCTTGAACTCTTCTAATTACTTTCAAGATGCGTATAGTATAGGTCTCGAGGTACTCCCTATTGTTATCAGAACAAAGAGACAAAATCTAACTTCAAGGCTATACTATGAGCTTGCAAAATGTTGTGCAGGGTTCATTAAGACTACACCTAGGGATGACACGCCGGAGTACAGCCCAAAGGATCTGTTCACAAAGCTTTTGTCTTTTTTGAGCAAAAGCATATCCGGTTTCAAGAGCTTGTCGAACTTAAGGATGCTTCAGAAGTGCTTTGAGTTGGAAACCGAGGTGGCACATCATAGTGAGTTGCTTAAGGAGCCTTTGAAGAAATCAAAACCTTTTGAAGACTTTATTAAGCACTCTCAAACTGGACTTGAAATATTGAGCCAGAAAGCAAGGGATGAAAATCGTCTTATGTATTTGCATTCGTAAATAGAGGTGTTTTAATTTGAAAATGTATTCGTATGTACCACAGAGACTGCAAGAGGATGGACCGGGTAGATGCAGCGATTACTCCTTTTTAGATGATCTCTCATCAACATCCTTCTCCGCCAAAATTATAGCAGCGTTCTTCATTTGAACGACATTAGCAACCTGCTTGAAAAACCAAATTGGAGCACTCAACCACGCCAACACAGTTCCTGCCCAGAAAAATCCGTAGGAGTGCAAGTAGAATGCCACGTAGAACAACTCATTGACAAGACAGACGACGAACAACACGGTTCTGTTGGTATAGTACAAGTTCAAAAGCTTCGATTTCTTGTCAACATTCTTATGGGACGCTGACCCGGATGTCAACATGGCGTACATATGCATGTAGTGAGACGACAAGTCTAGCGAAACAAGCAATTGCCAAAACACGCAGTATTGTGGGTAAAGCACACACAAGTAGCAGATTAAAGATGAAGTTGCACATCTGTCTGTAACCATGTCTAGAACAGCACCAAATCTGGTACCCTGGTTTAACTTTCTCGCTGCGTATCCATCAAAAGCATCGAGAAAACCGGATACACCGTACAATATCAGGGTCCAGATTGGGTGATTTTTCATCGTCATAAATGACAAGATGGCAGAAGATATTCTCACGTACCCGATTATGTTTGGGATGAAAAAAAAGACATCTTTCACTTGAATGGATGACTGTGGCATTTTATCAAGGTCCTGATTAGTTGATCTTTGAGGCTGAATCCTGACGAATATCGAGTCGAGTAATGTCTTCGGTAGGAGGATATGAAGATTTCTGCACGAAATAAGAACCTGTCCCCTTTTCTTGAAAGTCCTGGCGCTCAAATGTCAAGCACTAAGTCAATGAATCCGATTCCGCCGGAGAAAAAAATACACGCAAATATGTCCTGGGCGGATAGGCAGGAATAAGAGCGCAGCAAAAAGGCCACTCTCGGGGATCGCAGGTGCAACTGATGCAAGTAGGTGTATTTTCTGAAAAATCTTTGATTATTTCACCTATTATTAAAAATATTTCCTATTTGGCCCCTGGCATGTGACGTTTGTATTCCATCTTGTAATCCATGTCTGCGAATCTGTCGGCTTTCAAGCCTAATTGCCGTAGCCGAGCGGAAGAGAAACGTAGTGAATATTTCTTGCACAGTAAGGGGGGGTCCCTTTATTTTTATTTGAAATCAGATCTACGCTGAGATTCTTTCTCTAGGGGAGATTATATGATTGTAATTATACTTGGTACGCCAAATAAACTGGTTTGACAAATGGGAGTGACCTATCGCCACGAGGACCTGTATACTCGATATGGGTTGCCACTTATTTGCACCTGACTTCAACGTACAAAATACACGTAATTAGGAGCCTATTTCAGCCGCCGAAAAGGTTCAGTAGTGTCCAATGCTTTGGAAAATTTCGGCTTATTTTTGATGAGCTCAATAGTCTTTCCGGCCCTCCTCTTGTATTGCTGAGTTTGGCAGAGTAGATACGCATTATTAACAGTATCGCATTGCATGTGTACCTGTATGATTGCAAAAGCTGGGGGCGGCTCCTAAGCTCCAATTCTCACCATGACAACATTCACTGATTTGGGCGAAGATATCATCGTGTCTAATTTGTGCCAGTATTTGACTCCATTGGGCATTTTAAACCTTTCTCTCACTTGCAAGCAACTTCACGCTTACTTGAGTAGCAATGATGCCTACCATGAGTTGTTTCTCCACAAATTCGGAAAGCTTACGCCCCTCAACTTGAAGGAATACAATTGGGAGTATCTTTTCAAAAGAAGAAGTGATATGAGGTTAAATTTCTATACCTGGGGGTCTGGAACTCATGGCCGTCTTGGGTACCTTCTTCGTGATGTCCCGGAGGATAATCGATCTGAACTGTATTTTGGTGTTAATACTCCTACAAAGGTGTCAAATTTTGAAACATCCATCATTGACCAAATTCATGCAGGTGGCTACAGCTTTCAAATTCTAACACAGGGTGAGATTTATTGCGTTGGAGCAGGTTATAGCGGTACGCAAGGAATGTCAACTCCTGGTCCTTTGCAAAACGACTATGCGCCTCCAATTCAATTGACGCACCTGACGGGGATTCCTCCATTACCTCTTCCAACATATATTTCAGAGACTGGTCTACAGGCTGTTCATAGAAGGCGGGCAGATAACCAAAATTTGAGGTTGCCTCCAGAACAGCTTAGCTTCCCTCGCGAGTTGAAGAGAGCAAAAATTGAAGAAAGTTCTTTCGTTACTTGTATGAGTCTTCCGTTTACTTGGTATCAAGAAAAAAGTAATATCACAAGTATTTCCAGCGGAAGAAAGCATTTTCTAGCCTTGGATGATAAAGGACATGTTTTCACGTGGGATTCCGGTAACTCAGATTGGAAAATCGGTGTTGAAGTAATATTTCCAGGCATTCATGGTCGCATAAAAAGCATATCTGCTGGGTGGAATTTGTCTTCTTGTTTTATGAGTGGTGAAGGCATTATTGTATGGTATTCTCGGGATCCGATCACCAAAGAAGATTATGAAGCTGGCAATTTCAAGGTGAGAGCGAACTATTTGGTTATTCCCGGCCTGAAATCCATTGTTGACTATATCACCTTGCAAGACAGCGTCATGTACATCAATCAAGACGGTGACATATACCGATACCATGTGAATGCTGCTGCTATGGCGAACTCCCACGATGATGCCAATAACACAATAAATGTTTCTCCAATGAGCAAGTTCAATGGATGGTTATCGAAGTACAACAAACGGAACAAAACGGAAGCCTCATTTACTAAACTTTCCGGATGTTACCAATCATTTGCAGTATTTACAAATTACGAGCAAGTATTGTTGGGAAAGTTGGGTTCTGATGAAGAACTTTGCGAGCCTACGATGCCAGACAGATTGCAAAATAAAGGGGTTATTCAGGTCGCAATTGGAGATTATCACTTCTTGGCTTTGACTGATAAGGGCAAACTTTTAAGCTGGGGTTTGGAGTCGCAAAGTAGTGGTTGCCTTGGTTTGGGAAAATTGCTGGAAATATCTGATGGATCTGTCATCGCCGAAAACCGAAGTCACCGAGTACCCGAGCCCCGCGAGATCACGAAACCCGCAGCTGGAAAATGGCTAGCTGTCTCTACCTCAGGGTGGCATGCAGGCGGGTTGTTTATCGCAGACTAAGCGTGTACAATGCGTGATTTGGACATTGGAAATGTTGCTCTTCTTGAATGTAGCTAGATATCAGTGATATAGTGTTAAAATATGATTAAATGACAACATGAAAATATTCCTACTCAGTCAATTGTATTTCAATACTTCCCCAGTGGAGGTGATTCAGAGGAACCGGGTGGCGTATCACGTGATATCCGGGTAACCCCCGCTGATCACTCCTCAGTGAGGATTTAGATGTGACGGCAAGCTCGCTTAGGCTAAACCGAATAGTTTCACCTACACAAGCGATACCCACTACTCCTAGGCTCTACCAAAGGAACTTAACAATAATTGAAAAACTTTTCTACTCGATCCGACTCTTCCAAACGAATGATGAATAGCCCGAAACGAGGTAGCTTGAGCGATAAAGAAGGTCTTCTTACCCCTACTCCTTCTCATCCTCATGCGGTTTCTCCACGCAAAAGACGTTCTTCTTCGATCATACAACACCTTGAGCCAGACACTTTGGACACCAAGATTGATCAATCCCTTAACCCCAATCTAAATGCTGAATGGGTGAATTACAAAGGTGCATGGATCATTCACATAGTGTTGATAATTTTCCTTAAGCTTTTCTTGGACATCATAACTGTCTTCGATAACGATTGGAAGTGGGCATTGACAAACGTTGTTTATGACATTGGCTCTTACATTATGTTTCATCAGGTTAAGGGTACCCCATTTGAGTTCAATTCGGGAGCATACGATAACTTGACAATGTGGGAGCAGATCGACAATGGTGACCAGTATACCCCCACAAAGAAATTCTTAATGATCGTTCCTATCGCGTTGTTTTTGGTTTCGACCCATTATTCTACTTACAATTTGCTTCTGTTCACTGTTAGCGGCGCCAGTTGTTTATGTGTCGTCGTTCCCAAATTGGCTTTTGCGCATAGATTGAGGGTCACACTTTTTTAGTCGGAACTTCACGAGCGCACGAGGCCAATAGCGCTCTATTCATACACTATCATATCGGAAAGCACGCCGGTTTTTGCGTTGCAAATAGAGATCAGGTTTCCGTCCATAGCATAATACCTCTAAGGGAATTATCTAGGTATTTAGTATTTTTTCCAGTATATTAATTAATCTGACACTGATCAATTACGATTAATTTCTTTCCGCGCAAGACCGGTTCAAAAAAAATTTAAAACCTGTATTGACTCTGCTTATCAGAGTCAGACCCGCGTGCTCGCATATAATGCGCCCCGCTTGCCCGTCGTCTGAAAGATTTCTTCTCTCCATTCAATTTTGAAATTTTTACATACACAATGTCTTACGCTTTGTCCGAGTCCCATAAGCAAATGGTTGAAGGCCGCTTGGTCGACACCGACCCTGAGGTTGACGCCATCATCAAGGCTGAAGTCGACAGACAAAAGCACTCCATTGTCTTAATTGCTAGTGAGAACTTCACCACCAAGGCTGTTTTCGATGCTTTGGGAACTCCAATGTGTAACAAGTACTCTGAGGGTTACCCAGGTGCTAGATACTACGGTGGTAACGAACAAATTGACAAGATGGAAATCTTGTGTCAAGAGAGAGCCTTGAAGGCTTTTAACGTCACCGCCGACAAGTGGGGTGTCAATGTGCAAACTTTGTCTGGTTCTCCAGCCAACTTGCAAGTCTACCAAGCTATCATGAAGCCTCATGAGAGATTGATGGGTTTGGACTTGCCTCACGGTGGTCACTTGTCTCACGGTTACCAAACTGACTCCAGAAAGATTTCTGCTGTCTCCACCTACTTCGAGACCATGCCATACAGAGTTAACTTGGAGACTGGTTTGATTGACTACGAAATGTTGGAAAAGACCGCTATCTTGTATAGACCTAAGGTTTTGGTTGCGGGTACCTCTGCTTACTGTCGTTTGATTGACTACAAGAGAATGCGTGAGATCGCTGACAAAGTTGGCGCTTACTTGGTTGTTGACATGGCTCACATTTCTGGTTTGATTGCTGCTGGTGTTATTCCATCTCCATTCGACTACGCTGACATTGTCACCACCACTACCCACAAGTCTTTGAGAGGCCCAAGAGGTGCTATGATCTTCTTCAGAAGAGGCGTGAGATCTATCAACCCTAAGACTGGCCAGGAGATCTTGTACGATTTGGAAAACCCAATCAACTTTTCTGTTTTCCCAGGTCACCAAGGTGGTCCTCACAACCATACTATCGCTGCTTTGGCTACTGCCTTGAAGCAAGCTGCTAGCCCAGAATTCAAGCAATACCAAGAACAAGTTTTGAAGAATGCTAAGGTCTTGGAGGCCGAGTTCCTTAAGAGAGGTTTTAACTTGGTTTCCCACGGAACTGACTCCCACATGGTTTTGGTTTCCTTGAGAGACAAGGGAATTGATGGTGCCAGAGTTGAAACTATCTGTGAAAGAATCAACATTGCCTTAAACAAGAACTCTATTCCAGGTGATAAGTCCGCTTTGGTTCCAGGTGGTGTCAGAATTGGTGCCCCAGCCATGACTACTAGAGGTTTGGGTGAGGCTGACTTCGAGAAGATCGTTAGCTACATTGACTTTGCTGTCAACTACGCCAAGGAGATCCAAGCTAACCTTCCAAAGGATGCTAACAAGTTGAAGGATTTCAAGAAGAAGGTGTTGGAGGGTGAAGACGCTAAGTTGGATGCCGTTAAGGCTGAAATCTCTCAATGGGCTGGTGAATTCCCATTGTCTACTTAATTTTTGATTAAATAGCTTTGTACCATAAATGAATAACGTAAAAGGAATCATAGCTCACTACTTTTACAACTGTTTGACGGCCTTGGCTTACCAACAAAGGTAGGCGCTGTAAACTGGCTTAGACAAATAGTATCAATTTCTTGTATTTTTCACTAGAAGTAGTATTTAAAATACCCTCAATACTAATAGAGCAGATAGCACATACTGAATTTATCCTCATTCATCAATAATTGAAACGGAGAATGGATCCTCAAAGCTGTGGATTATTATGAAATATTTATAGTTGGTGTAGCTATCATTAGTGGCTTAAATTATCATTAGTTGATTACATTAAGCTTTGATCTCTATTATGTGCGTGCTACTCACAGCACTTTATAGCAATCCTTCTTGTTTAAATTTCTTTTCCAACAAGCCCTGCTTGACCAAATCCTTCAAATCAGCCTCAGTTCCGAACCTCTTTTGGTTAAAAAAAAGGGTTGGGACCCATTTTCTCCCGGAAATTTCGGTGAAAGCTTTCTCCAATTCAAGAGCTTCATTTTGGTTTTCAAACTTATCAAACTCGATAATGTGGACCTTGTCTTTAACGCCACACTTATCCCAGATTTTGTAAACGTAGTGGCAGTCAGGGCACCAGGACTTTGAGATCATCAAGAACCTGTGGTCTTTAATGAGGTTCATTGCTTTGCTTTTTGCTTCAGATGCCATTTTAAGTGTAGATGGTAAAGTGTAATCTCCGTTCTTTTTCTTTATTTTCATTTGATTGTCGTGAACTTATCGCCGAATCTCAAGATGCACGGGTCTGTTCGCGAACTGTCTGGTCGATAGGGGCATAGAACAGCAATTGACGTCCCTGTGAGCACAGCAATGTTAATTCCTAGCCACAGCTGGTAGTATGTCTAGTGAGCTACTTGTAATCCATGTGAGATGTGTACAGTGAAGTAAGTTCTCTATTCTGATCAATTCGAACCTGTTTGAGCTACAAGAATCTTAACAACCTCGAATGTGAAGTTTAAGTTTCTAGCAAACAAGAATAGGAAAGAATAGCAAAACTCACTATTCGAAGGAGAAGATATAAGCTGCTTGTAATATTGCTGCTTGTAATATTTCTCTTTTGCTGTTTGTTTCAGGAGTTGAAATGAATTTACAAGATGTTTTTTGGCTGGCTTGTACAACTACTGCGAGAGATATCAGAGCCATTTCACCGTTCAATAACGAATGATACATGACACCAGATTCCAGAGCCAGGGCCTTGTCCGTAAACCTCTCCTGCTGGTGATTCAGCAGTATGCAACTAATTACTTGACCGGCACTGTCCGGGAAAACAATGTTTCTTGGGTCTGGGGTGGTATGACCACAATGCAAGGAATTGACGGAAAGGTGCCATCATGAATGGGGGTAAAATCTGACAATTCACAACCAAAAATATTATACACTTCGCATTCAATGCCTTGTGAGTATTTTTCGTTTTTTAAACGAAATCTTTATAATCGTTGTAACATGTTCGAATTGGCCCTTCCCAATCCGGTCACTCTCTCTTGACGTGAGCAATAGTGATCAAAGTGGGCACTCATTGTATCCACCTGCATAGTAAGTCTCTCCATACGTAACCATATTCACGTGATCTGGGGCGCCTAATACTTCCTTAGGTGCATGCACACGCGCCAAGGAGAGAAGTTGGCTGATCACTCTCGCACACAAAAAGATCATGAACTCTCCATTTTTTACTTTCGTAAAAGATTCTTCACTAATGAACTCCGACTTAAAAAAAGCTTTACATGAAATCACCTCCGCCTTTGAGGTTGATGATGCATTTCTCCGTAAGGCGACTAACCATTTTCTTCGCTCGATGGATGCGGGGTTAGCTAACGCAACACCTACCAGAAGTTACATGCCGATGATACCAACCTATGTCACGTCAGTACCTACAGGAAAAGAAAAGGGTCTTTACCTAGCTTCCGATATGGGAGGTACCAATTTCCGCGTATGCTCAATTGATTTGAAAGGTGATCATACTTTTGATTTGAAGCAAACGAAGTACCCAATTCCCTTGGATTTGATGAAAGGTTCCAGCTCTGACGCTCTCTTTTCTTTCTTTGCGACCAAGGTTGACCTTTTTTTGAAGGAGCATCATGACGATTTAGAAGAATCATCTCGATTAAAAATGGGCTTTACCTTCTCTTTCCCGGTCGAGCAGACTGCTCTTGATCGTGGTAGCTTGATTAGATGGACAAAGGGATTTGACTTACCAGACTGCGTTGGTCGGGATGTCGTCGAGTTTTTCCAAAAGCATCTTGATGTTCAAAACATACCTGTTGATATTGTTGCTCTTGCGAATGATACCGTAGGTACTTTGTTGTCGAGATCCTACTCGAACAATTCTGCTTCAAGCAATGCAAACACTATAATTGGATGCATCTTTGGAACTGGTACTAATGGTGCCTATCTCGAAAAGCTTTCGCAGATTCACAAGCTAGGAAATATTGAGCTACCAAAAGGAACTGATGGTATGCTCATCAACACCGAGTGGGGATCGTTCGATAATTCTTTAGAGATTTTGCCTCGCACCGAGTTCGATGACATTGTCGACAAAGAGACGTCTAATGTCGGATACCACTTATTCGAAAAGCGAATTAGCGGAATGTTCTTAGGTGAGTTGTTGAGGGTAGCTCTTATGTCTTTGTTCGACAAAGGATTAATCTTCCAGGAATTGTATAAATCCAGAAAGAATACTCTTCCTCACCGTTTAACAGAGCCATTCTTGTTATCTTCGGAAGTCTTGTCGTACTTGGAGATAGATGATTCCACTGAGCTCAAGATGTCCGAGCTTATCTTAGAAAACCATTTGAGATTACCCACTACCCACGAAGAAAGATTGGCTATTCAATCTTTGACACGGGCAATTTCTAAGCGGGCGGCTTATCTTTCTGCTGTCCCTATTGCTGCAATCACATTGCGAGTCAAGGACCAATATGAAGATGACGACAAAGATTTTGAGGTAGGTTGTGATGGTTCAATGGTGGAATTTTATCCAGGATTTAGAGAAAGAATTTTAGAAGCTTTCGATATAATTGATCCATTAAAGGGACTGTCAAAAAAGTTGTTTTTGAGAATTGCAAAAGATGGAAGTGGTGTTGGGGCTGCTTTATGTGCTTGCACGGTTTAATTTTAATTAAACTATATGAAACTATGTGACAATGATTTTAAAAGATAGCTTTTTTTAGTTTCATTTATGATTTGGACGATTGCTTTGTTCTTAAATAAGAAATACATTCTTAGATTTTGTTTAGAAATACAATATTTTGACAAATTAGCTCCTCTCACTTTCAATTACCTTATAAGAACGCAATCATCAAGCGAATCCAGCATTTCACATAGATTTCGAGACTCCCCAGTATTCTGAAAAGCAAGTTGGATACATCTATATCCATCGGGACAGGGGAAAATTTCCATACTCTCCGTTCTGCAGGAAAATCTCGTATTTGTATGCCCGTACTGCCATACATTCTATTGTGCCTGCGAAGTTTATAAACCATACATGAATCTCTAATACAACCAGTTTTAAAGTTCTGCACATAAAGCATTTTTTTTGCGTCCCTCGGAAGTTTTAATCGCACTTTCCCCTCGAAATCAATATGGACGGTGGCTGCCCTTTAATTGCGCTCTTGGGGAGAAAAAAATTGATCGGCCGCGCAAGAATATTTACACGGGCTGAACAAGAAATATCCAACGCTCGCGAAGGGAATTTTGCGCGGGTCCTGAGATAAACTTGGGCCTTTTCATGTTATGTTGCACGGTACGAATGATTTAATTTGAATCCCAGGACAGACAATTTATTTCTCATTTAAGATTAACTTTCTCCACTATGAGAAGTGGATTAGGGCTTTTCCGTAGTCGGTAACATTCTGGGAAAAAAAGTTTCGCATTCTGTAATCAATAAGTTACCATCATGTTCAGATATGAAGGTCGTTCAGATGTGAAGGTCTTTGCGAGATAAATATGGGTTTGAACGTACTGACAGTGGAGATTTACATGATTTGGAACCACTGAGAATAAGCTAAACGGGGAGCATGCTGAATTTCTAAAGGCAAAATTGGATACCAACTGTCAAGTCTGCTCTAAATATAGTCAGCTGGAATGTATATGCAAATAGTAAGGGAGGTAGACAAGAAAAAAAAATCAATGACCAGATAGGAACAGCTCCCTAGAAAAACCTCAACTGTGCCATGTAACTACTTGGTTCACCTAAGTACAATAGCAAAGGTTAGCTCTTGCAACCTGAAAGTCTCAACATACGAAAATGCCCAATCATGATACTGACCTCCACACAGTATCACTTCCGAATCTTCGACTTACAAGCCAGCATAGGGTAACAATATCATATTTCATAATATCGGGGATCATCATAATTCTCTAAAAATTGTTCCTTTACAATTTTTACTCACGGTAATTTGAGACCCGGTTAGTTTTATACCAATTGGCTTCACAATATCCTTACTTTATTAATTAGGAATACAAACCACAGACTAGTTAGGAACAAGATTGATTTACCTTCCCCCTTGCGCTAATTATGAGATTGTCCTTTCCTGCTATATAGTGGAACAAGAGAGAATTTGCCTTAGGTATTAACCGTTAAGATGGGTAATCACTGAGAGAATCAAAAGATCATATTAAATGAAGATACCAAATACAGAAAAGATCGTGGATTTATATGTAGCAAGAGGAAATGAATGGGCGACCTCAACAGAAATAAGAACAAGACTCTTTTAATATCTTCCGAAATAAAGAAATAAAAAGGGGAATATAAAGAATCTCATACTGTTTCAAAAATTATTTACATTAAACATTGTAAAAGAAGACACCGGAATCTAATAAAGTGGAGTACGCTTAATTGAATCATACCCCATTCACTATTTCAATTAGATTCTAAAGTATTCCGAGGAATAAAAGCACCCATGTTGCATAAAAAATCACCAACGGTTTTCACTCAAAAACCAATTTATTATTAAAAAGATTATACCCGGGTTCTTTTCCTCTCCACCAAATGATATTCTCAAAATGATAGAGCCTGGACTCGATTTAATTTCGAATATATTTTATTATGAATAATACCCAAACATTCATATGCTGGCAAGCCTAAATAAATTAATCTACTTCAATGAAAATAATAGTGAAATAAAATTAAAAAACTTGATAAATCTAATTCACATACATCTATCACACATTGTTATAAATGGTGTCTCAAATACGAGATAAACTTGATATGTATTACTACAAAACATGATTTTGTCTTGACTAAGACAAAGAATAAATCGAAACGAAACTGAATTTGTATTAAATTAATATAATTGAATCGAAGAAAGCGAGTATGTTCTTGTACTTACTTTATATTAAGCATTACGTTAATTATACTGAAAAAGCTCACGATATCCATGAAATTTTTAACATATTTCAGAAAACATATCTATATTTATTAAATTTACAAGAAATTCATTCGATTTCGCAATATAGATTGACAAGCCTTAAAATATAATTTTAAGTAGAGGTACATTTTAATATTTAAGTGATATTTGCTCCAACATTCACCACGAGAATTTGAAATGTGTGAGTTTTATGGAGCAGTTCTATATACTGTATTTCGATAAAAGATGGATTTCAATGTTATTTTTATTCATAAGTATTCGGATCACTCTGTATTTTTTTTGCTTTCACCACGATATAAAATTTGTTTTTTAGAGAAATTTTTTCTGGGAGAAGATTGTCATATATGACTCTATTGGTGGATTTTGTTTCATTCGGTATTATTTTTATATTCTGAAATGATTATGTTTTGTATTTTTCTCAGCAATCATTGAAATATGTACTTATGGTGACGTTTTACAAATACATTGGATTCAGCGTATGATAGATGAAGGGTATCGTATCCAGCTGCTTGTATATGTTTTTTATTTTCTGTGGTTATTGAATAATGTTGGAAGGTGAAATAGTTCTTTTCCATTCGGTGAGAAGTTGTTCATGTGCGTAGTCTTGGGCATTTGAGTAAATTGTGAATTTCAATATTTTTGCACCGATACGGAATTGAATGCTTTTCAGCTGGCATTTTATACGAAATATTGAGGTTGTAGCCAATGACGCTGAGTAATAGGAATATGTAGAATTAATAGTTGCTTTTAATGCGTATTTATACCCTGATAGCGTTAACTTTCAATAGTATTAGTGAATGTAACAGTCTTAGTTAGTTCATGTAGCTTACATTGTGTTGTTAGCATAAAGGATGCTAGGTTTCAATGCTGTGATTTCATGTTATCACAAATTATCGTATTTGTATTAGGGTAATGCATTAAGTCTTTTGGATTTAAATCATATTTCAATCATTGGGATATTCAATCATCATTTCTTTACTTTTTCTGATTATATTCTACGATGTGAATCAGTTTCTTACTCATTCTGTTGATTCATAATTTGGTGACCATGTGTTGATGTCATTGCTTTCTTTTTGAGTACGTTATTGTGTTTGATTATAATTATAATAATCCAACATATCTATACCTCAATTCATTATGGGCATCATTATATTTATTAGGTATTAGATGAAAAAGAATTTCAATCTACTAAAGGTGCTGTCTGTTGTTGCTTTAAGAGTCCATTTAGAGTATTTCTTCGTTGGAGATTTCTGCGACAAACCATGGATGAAAAGAATATTTATGTATTTCGGATTTACAGGTGAGAATGCTTACTTACTTGAAGTGCACGGAACAACTGAAGTGCTGTTATTCCTCTACCAAACTAAAATTCAAAACAAACCCAACGTCATCATTAGTGGATCCATCAGCTTCCCCGTGTTTCATTATCCAATCAAAGTTGTCAAGATCAGGCTTTGCGTACTTTAAAACATTGATGTCAAATGTTTTAGATCCAAATGTAGGGATTGCAACATGGTATTTTGAATCACGCATTTTTAAAAGATTTGTTTCAAAGACTAGGACGTATGTTTTGCCAGGAGAGAAGGTAAAGCTCTCGCAATTATTAGCATCGCAGAAGTGCTTCCATCTCTTTTCGGAATTAGTCGGAATCGGGTTGTGAGGCCCTTCAGCAAATGAATCTAAGTTTTCTTTTCCAGCAAGTACTTCATTGATAACCTTTTGCTCATCTTCAGATCCCTCTAACACCCCTATTCCCGAAAGGCCACTGAGCGCAGTGCTGTAGATATAGGGATGATCGGTTCGCATATCACTTTCTACTGTAGGATTCACATACCATCTGAAGAATTTTAAACCGGTTGATATTAACGAAACGGGGACATGCTTTTGGATCAGGGGTGGAAATTCGTTACCAAAAAGTAACTTAGATCCACGAATAGCTCTGCCGGGAGTAAACTTTACAAGAATCCTCAAGTTGGGCAACTTACCATTCTGTCTATGTGTTTTCTCTGAACATGATCCATGTCTAAGCGTTTCTGTGTCGCCTTGATTGTAGAAGCTGTTGTCTGTATGCTTTTGGCAACCATCAAAGTTTCGGACATCAACGGAGACCTCAAACTGTCCAATTGGTGAAGTCACTGTCTTATAACGACCAGAATTTACTGGAATAATCTGGAAGCTGTCCTCACGGGATGCAGCAACTTGAATTAAGAGTCTCTTGGTCATTTTGCCATGGGTAACACGGTTTCTTAGGGAATCTTTTATCGCTTGCTTTGGGATATAATATGCAGTTCGCTTTATTCCTACACCACAAAGTCTAGCCCCTGCGGGTATACGTAATGTGGAAGTTGACGTACAGGCATTGGAATTGGATGTCACTGATGTCTTTGGTCATCTACTATCTGTGTAATTCATGAGCGGGTAACCGTTAATAATTTTAATTGTACATTCCGCTCAAAAATGCAAAATCCAACTTAAGTAATGGACCCGAGAATAATTGCGAGTAATACCCCGGTGCCGGTCTAGAAGGTATCGGTCTGGAAGCAGACAGGTGATTCTAAGCAATCTCAATGAACCACTGAAAAAGCATCGAAATCTTATTCCCCTTCAATTGGATGGATTGATCAAATCATGATTGTTTTTTTTCTTTTTCTGACTGAACTGTGTTGGATCTTTGCTGTCCTGACTAGAAAATTAGTAATGTACATGTAAGTTCTCGTGACTGCAGAAACGCCGACCGCAGATTACCCGTCCGGACTGAGAACTTATAAATTGGAGCCCCCGCGATCCGCGGGGTTACACCCAGGAAAAATTACCCAACAAATGTCGAACTCTTTGGAACAATTGAAAGCCACTGGCACTGTTATCGTCACTGACACTGGTGAATTCGAGTCTATCGCCAAGTACACTCCACAAGATGCTACTACCAACCCATCTTTGATCTTGGCCGCCTCCAAGAAGCCTGAGTACTCGCTGTTGATCGACATTGCCATCAAGTATGCCGACGACAAGGGATCTTCGCCAAAGGAGAAGGCCACAATTGCCATGGATAGATTGTTGGTTGAGTTTGGTAAGGAAATCTTGGCTATTGTCCCAGGCAGAGTTTCTACCGAAGTTGACGCTAGATTGTCTTTCGACAAGCAAGCTACCATCGACAAGGCTCTTGAAATCATTGACTTGTACAAGTCTATTGGTATCTCTAAGGAGAGAGTCTTGATCAAGATCGCTTCTACTTGGGAAGGTATTCAAGCTGCCAAGGAATTGGAGGAGAAGCACCATGTGTCCTGTAACTTGACCTTGTTGTTCTCTTTTGCTCAAGCCGTTGCTTGTGCCGAAGCAAAGGTCACTTTGATCTCCCCATTTGTTGGTAGAATCTTGGATTGGTACAAGAAGTCCACCGGAAAGGAGTACGATGGTGAGACTGACCCAGGTGTGATCTCTGTCAGAGGTATTTACAACTACTACAAGAAGTTCGGTTACAAGACTATTGTTATGGGTGCTTCCTTCAGAAACACTGGTGAGATTAAGGCTTTGGCTGGTGTTGACTATTTGACCGTTTCTCCAAAGTTGTTGGAGGAATTGATGAACTCTTCTGAGCCTGTGCCTAAGATTTTGGATGCTGCTGCTGCTCAATCCGAAGACATCAAGAAGGTCTCCTACATCAACGATGAACCCGCTTTCAGATTTGCTTTCAACGAAGATGCTATGGCTACTGAGAAGTTGTCTGAGGGTATTAGAGGTTTCGCCAAGGATACTGAGACTTTGTTGACTCAATTGGAAGCTAGATTTTAAATAATGCTGCTGAAATTAAAATATATGAGTACCGAAACTAATGCCGAATCTTTAGTATAAGAAAAGACTAGGCATGGTGGCAACTCGTTCCCCCATGTTTGATACAGTACTTGTCTTACGAAAAAAACATTGCTAATCAAGAATCTTACTGTAATTGTGGTCATCCTAAGTAAAAAACTCAAAGCACTTTCAGAAATTCTGTTCTATTAGGCAAGGTGATGTAGCGCAATACTTATGGTTATCTTGCGACAGGGTAATTGAAAAGCTTTTCCGTCAGATTTATGAGGTACTTTATTGATCTCAGTATTCTAGAATTTCATGTGGAATGCTAAAATTTTTCACTAATGGCAAAAAGACAGTGGAAGGTACTAAATCCACTTCGAATTTTCTCGTTATCTGAGAAGTTTAAGTGAAAAAATCAGTAGCTTATCATTTTATAGTAAAATATGACAAAATTTGGCGCTTTTCGCAGATTGGTGCACGCACCTTCTCGATCACAGTGTTATCATATCAAAACCGTCGACTTCACACTACATACTTACCCATAACATGAGGCCCGAGATAAAAATCCCCGATTCACCCGAACTTCCGTACCCAATAATTTGCTCGTCCGAGGTTGTTTGCGGTTTTGGAAGAGGATCATCTGAATTGGGTATACCCACTGCAAATGTTCCAATCGAAGATTCCTTGAAAACTTTGGATACGGGCATTTACTTTGGATGGTGTGAACTAGCTCCTCAGACTGGAAAGGAATGCAAGCTAGTGCAAAGTGAAGCCGGCAAAGAAATCTATTTCAATCATGGACTGCAACTAAAGGAGGAAGATACCAAAGTTTTGCCCATGGTTATGTCGTTAGGCTGGAATCCATTTTACAATAACGATCAAAAGGCAGCCGAAGTTCATATTATGCATGAATTTTCAGACAATTTCTATGGAGCCAAGATTAGATTTGTTATTTTGGGCTATATTCGTCCCGAATTGAACTATACAACCAAAGGTATGTACCAAAGGTCCTTAATTTTTACTTCACAATACTAACCTTCAGAGGCATTGATTGAAGACATTCATATGGATATTAGAATTGCATTAGAAGCACTTCAGAAACCAGGGTATGATAAATCTTTGCTTTGTTCATCATGATCAAAGCTGAGTCAAAACCTCTTCAATTGTGTGGCGATCGTACTATTCCGATCATCATCATAATAAGCGATGCCAAATTGTTTACTCTGGAAATGGAGGCTACCCGAATAGAAGAGGTCAAAGAATAAGTTTTGGAAGCATATAGAATCGTTTAATCCAGGAAATATCCACGTTACATATACTTTATTTTTACGTTCATCGTTCTTATTCTGGTTTGTCTGCAATATTCGTTGCGATTATGGAGTACATTCCAGGATCTATAGCTAAACCTCTTGACTCTCTCCTTTACGGGTAAAATTCCAAGCCTGGAACTCAGGAAAGACCAAAGTGAGCCAATAATTTATTCGCCCATGAAAGCATTTGGACCTGCTATTCAATGCAGTTTGACACTCGTATGTCGCTTCACATAGACTAAGAAGGTATTGAAACAGTAAAACTCTTCCTCGGAACAGCACTATGGCGACAGCCGCGATGGTCTGAATTTACAGCCTAGAATATAAATAGCCCTAGGGTCAAGGACAGAAGGATAATTTGAGGTGATGAAGAGGTGCAGCGTATGCACATACAAACGATAACAGGTAAATTAGCGGAAATTAACATCATGTACCGCGAGGTATCGAGTGTGATATGTTGCTGTTCATCAAACACTATTGGCATGATATTTTTCTACTTAAATGAACGAGCGACTATCTGGTCCCAATAATATCTTGATCTTGTCTATATAATTGCAATGAGAATTAAAATCTTGGAATTAGCGGAAGAAGGTCGACCCATTCAACTCTGTCCATTGATTGCATTTGTGAATAATTTTTTAGATTCTTTCAAGCTGTTCTTGTGCCAAGAGCCATTTTCATACAAATCAGCGCAAATGCTCATTCACAGCTTTTCGTAGATGCGGAGAAAAAAACAAAAAAAAAAGATGACAGGTTCTTCTTGCCATGATGAAGATAGTTCGTAGCCTCGAACCATTGATCACTCAGGAGTTAGCGAGAGTCTGTAGATCTTTTGGAGTCTTACTTCGTTCACCAGCGCTATCTTCTCAACTCGTGATCCGAGATCATTATCCTTTTCACGGAGGAGACGGATTAATTTCATTAACAGCTCGTCAGATACGCGAGACGTAAGAAGGAAGTCAATAAACTCGAGTGATTTCGTATGTGTAATAATTTGGAAGGTCAATGCACACAAATAGTCGCCATCTCCATAATGGAGTAAGCTCTCTATTTCGATTAACTTGAGATATACCCGGTTTGGTGCATTGTCGTTGATTTCCAAATACTTCACAACAATATCCCTTGCTTTAAAGTAGCGTCCCAAATAAAGCTCAATATCAACAAGACGTAAAAGCAATTCAATATTGTTTCTATTATGATTAATAAAAACGAATCTCTTTAACACTTGTCGACATAGATTGAACTTGCCCTTCAGAAGGAGATAGTCGGAGAATTTCTCCACAAGCTTAGTATACTTTGCAGTCGAGATTAAACATTTCTCGTAAAGCTGATACATAAATAAGAATGGGTACTTCTGCTCTGCAAAATCGAGATAGCGGACCCAAATTTCTATCTCATTCGTGCTCAATATATCCGAGCTGTAGTGTAAGATAGGAATCAAACTTTTCTCAAAGGAAAAAATTTGAAAGCTCTCGTATTGCAGCACAACATAAGCATCTGTGAATACTTTCTCTAACTTTTTGGAAATTGAAACAAGATTATTTTTCGATTGTGCCTTCCATTGCTTCTCTTGAGACTCTGGCAAAAGACACAGTAGGATATCGAATGTCAATGATTTGGGGCTGATCATTCGGAAAAATTCTTTGTATAAGGTGCTGTAATTATAGAGTGGAATTTCCGTGATACTCCTAAATAACCAAACGGACTTCTTATCATAACCATTATCGACTGTGGAGTATGTGCGTAAAAATGAAAGGTAGAGCAAGTAAAAGTCAGAAGCATAGTAGTTAAATCCAATTTTGAATCGAGCTTCTTCGAATAGCTCTAAAAGTTCATTCGTATTATCCCCGATGACTCGTAGCTTGAAGCGCAAAAAATCGATCCAGTAGTTAACATCATGTCCCACATAGGCAATGCCTTTGGAATATACGGCATTGGCCCTTTGAATGTGGCCGAGTTTAAATTCCCACTCAGCGTAGGCAGACCAGTATTTAGATAGAAGTGGAAAACGGAGTAGAAATGCTTCGTATGATACTCTCAATAGATGAACCTGCGCATCACTAGCAGTCTTGTCCAAAATTGAGCCGTTGTAATGCTCTGCATGGTGGATAAATTTTTGCCAAAGTTCCAAGTCATACGGCTGTTTCAATAAATTCAATGAAACTGAATGCCAATCGGCGTTTACTTGGGATAAATCGGCCATTCTTACGCAAGAATGACTAAAGCTGTATTTTTTCTGATACACTAAAAAGCGTATATACACTCTCAGGTGGTGCTGCGACACACGTGCACGCTCCGTTTATGTTGCACAGCTGACTTCACAATACCGTTCTGTACGATAGTGTAAAGACAATTAGTGTAAGACTGGACTATTTAAAATAATACAGAGTCAGTAACACAAATTCTAGTAGCGTCGCACAATAATAGACTTCGTGCGCAACCCTCACAAATGGAGTCAGGTCACATGTGAACGTGAAGACTTGTATTCAGTGTATTGAGAGAAATAATCGGTCCTTCGGGACTGAAATATAGAGGGAAACCTATTTGTGGGTTTATATGGGCGAGTAATTGTAGCTTGTGGTGAAACTTCTTTCAACAAAAAATATCCTCTAGTCCGTGGTCGGACTTGACTATGATCCATTGTCGAACTAGACTCAACTCAGAAGAATATGGCTATTTTGAGCTGCACATCTTTCCGCAACAAGTGTAACTTACTTGTTGGCGCGGTAGACATAAGACGCCGACGCCTGACTAGTAGGCAACACCAATGATTCAGCTATAACAGTATTCTGTTTTCTTGTCAAAGCGAAAACAACAACTTCAGCAATGTCAACAGCGGTTAACGGCTCAGCACCTCTATATTCTGATTGAGCCCGTTCCACATCGCCTTTATATCTTACTAACGAAAACTCAGTCTCAACTTTACCTGGATCGATTTCAATGACTCTAACACTAGTGTTAATCAATTCCTTACGTAAAGCATGAGAGAATGATTTAACAGCTGCTTTTGTAGGACAGTAGATACCTCCGCCTGGGTATGGGTCGCTGCCAGCAGTCGATCCCATATTTACCACATCACCGGAATTCCTTACCTTGAAGATTGGCAAAACTTCTTGAGTTAACATGATAAGAGATAAAACGTTAGTGTCAAACATTTCTTTGATATCTTCATCTGGAATGCTTCCAACTTGCTCCCTTCCCAAAGCCTTCCCCGCATTGTTGATAAGGATATCAATATCGGCAAATTCTTCTGGAATGCTATTTATAAATGACTTAATTTCCCCTATTTTGGAGACATCAAATTCCACAGCACATATTCTAACCTTTTCATGCTTAGATTTTAAGTTCTCTTCTAACTTCTTTAACCGTTCAAATCTTCTTGCAGTCAAAATAAGTTTAATGTCACCATTCGCAGCCTCGGCTAGCTCACTCGCAATAGCCTCCCCAATTCCGGACGATGCGCCTGTGATTAAAGCAGTTTTGCCTGCCAATCTTTGAGCAGCTTTTTCTCCGTACGACATTTTTTAAAATTATCGCTGAATTAGAATGAGAGGGTCAGGAATATCCATCTTTATATCTGCAGGAGTTTTGATATTAGTGGAGTCAATACCGACTCCCTCCGGATGTGCGGAGAAAGGGCAAGCCGGAATGAGATAGGTAAGCAGTGACCACATAATCAGAAACATAAGAAATAAAGACCTAGTTTCCTTATTTGTCGAGCTAAGGAAGAGACATGCTTCTTATAGATATGGTAGTCTTATGCGCTAAACATAGTCATGAAATAATTTTACTAACATACAAAATTTAACCCCGACCCTTTGCATACATATACTCTACTATCGAAATTATTATATTTTCACATGTATTATTATAGATGTGGCTAGATGAAAGGAAGAACCTAAAAACGATCCGCTTAGTAGAAAGTAGTTGGAGCGTTGAATTGGTACAACTTCTTGGACTTTTGGACTCTGTGTGGCAATGGGAATTTCAAGTTCTTGGCCAAGTATTGCTTGACGTATTGTCTCTTGACGTCTTCAGTCTTCTCCAATTCAACAACCTTCAAGATGTGGATGTTTCTAAATCTAGCTCTGTGTCTAGCAGCCAAGTCTTGGTACATGGTCTCAACGGCACCAACTCTGGTGACGTCTCTGTATTCCTTGTACATGTTGTGGATACCAGATCTAGATTCGTATCTGATCCAGACACCGAAGGTCTTAACCTTGGTTGGGGTAGATTCGGAGATAGCGTTAACAGAAACGATCTCACCGGAAGCTCTCTTGACCTTGTACAACTTTTGCAAGAAGTACCAGTAACGAGACTTGGCAACAACAGTGTTAGGAGCAAAGATTCTCATTCTGAACAACTTTGGCTCTGGGACAGCCTCGGTAGGGAGACGACGACCAATAACTTGATATTCGTTCAATCTAGACATCTAGAAAGGTTAGTATTTGCGTCATTGATAACGTAGAATAAAGCTCGACCCTTCTGTATCGATGATGGATGCGATGAGTATGACATGGCCTCATGAAGCGAAAATTTTTTACCCAGGAAAGGTGGAAATATGCTTAAGCCCCTAAGAAGGGTCAACGGGAAACAAAGCACAATCAGGAGGATAACGGGGTGATAAGAAACCGAAGGATGACATCGAGGTAGGACTTTTCACTCTTACATACTTTTAGTTGAGTTGGCTAAGTGAACAAACAGAAGAAAAAACAAGAAGGTTCTTAATTCGATCAATGTCCCCTAGGATGTCGCACCTGCGGCGTGAAAAATTTTACAACAAACCTGCATATGTATCACTGACCACACCGCTTTTAATATAAAAATGTCGCAAATGTCGCGCATGTCGTGGAGCTTGGGATAAGAATCTTATATACCACGTGATACTGCTCATATGAGCGTCTAGGGCACATGCCCTAATGTATCACTGAGCTGGTTTACGAATTTCGGGGTGTAGGATCCGAGCGGCAGAGATGAAGCGAACCACGTAACATCTTGTAGGGGGCACATGACTACGAATAATTTTAGCTTCGTTAACTGTATTGAATCATAAGAGCAATTACATTATATGTTTTTCTTTGCCAACTTCTCGGCCTTTGTTTTGTTTCTGCGCTCTCTGTGCTTTCTGGCAATAGGCCCGGATTCAGTACCTAAAAAGAAGTCGAACCATGTGAAAGAACTAGCGTAGTTGCCAATAAAGTAGTGGTGATGCTTATCGTGATGAGCAGCTCCAGCCCAGAATGGAATGAAACGGTTCAATGACCAAGGGAAGTCGTAACCGGAATGAGAGTCGACTGCCTGGAACAATCTCAATACAATCCAGCAAGTAATGGTGAACAAATGCAATTCAGGAAGTTCCCATTGAGTATTGGCCTTTGCCAAGTAGGCGTAAAGGATAGGGAAACCAACTGTTCCGACACCTAACGACATAACTTCCACAGGATGAGCGTACTCCGCAGCAAAGCCAAAGGGTGCTGCGTACTTGTGGTGCTGCTTGTGAATGTTCTTGTAAAACCAGCCCCAGTGAAATAATCTGTGGAAAAGGTAATGCCACAAATCCTCACAGAAGAAGAAAATTGCCACTTGGATGGCCATGATTTTGAGGGTTGGGAAGGGAACATCCACTGAGATACTCAAACTAGAGCACAATGGGTGGAACAACCAGATTGGCAAAGCCTCCACCAAGAAATGTGACTTCAACACCGCCTTAAAACACTCCCATTGCTCTCTGTTCGAAGGAATTACATCAGGTTGAATTTTCCATCTAACGAAATATGGGATTTGGTCGATAATCCACCAAGGCAAGCATCTTCCGAAGTATGTGAGCTCATGGACGGCGAAGAAAAGAAGACCAGTGGCCAAAATATCATTATTGATATATAAATACCACGAGGCCCACGCTTTTTCCAAAACATTGAGACTTGCGGCCTTGGAAGTCAAATCAGCAGCCGAAATGTCTTGCAAGTGGTTGAAGATTCCCATGTAGGACGTCAGATTGAGGGTAGAGTGGCTACCCAACACATGATTAAGGGAACTTGCTTGCTTTAAGATATCCATTATATCTTCTCTATAAAACCCGGAATCTGATCAATAAATCGGTCTCGACAAGGCCTTTTTGGTATTTATATTGGATGCATCGTAACTTCGTTTAGTACTCGCGTCAGTTGCGTGATGTTCTGTTTGCACCCAAAAAAATCGTAAGTTCTCTGGAACAATATGCACACCGTGTTTACAGTGTCGTAAGAAGGGGTACGACGGTACGAGCATTGCGGCTGCTGTAACAATGATCGGATAATCTTATTTCAATTCGTTTTAAGAGACTGATTTTGGTACATGTACGCGGTGTTCTGTGGTTGGCGATTTAACAGATTCTGACCAACGAGTAGTGAGGCAGGTATTGAGCACCCACAAATACCGCACGAATTTTCCTGCGGTACAATCCTTACGAAAAGTACTCGTACACAAATCGACCATAAAGGCTATGATCGTAAAGGGGCAGTACAGCCATTAGATGGACTAAGATCTAGAATTACAAACCCGGCATTGCTGATTGCTCGCGATATCAAACAACGTGTAAAATGAAAGAAAAAAAAAAAAAAAATAAACGAAAAAAAAAAGACACGCCAGGCAGTTACGACCTCCATACAAACGAAGATGGGTTGAGTGTTCTGATTTTTATTCTATTATAGCGATACACAAGTTGTCAGTGTTTTCTTTTAACTGTCTACAAACATTTGCTTGCCGGAGTATTATTCTAATAAACTCTTTCCTTTGGCAAGATGTCAACGAGCAAAGAGTCACTGATGTTTCCCAAATTCAAGCCGTTGCTGCTCTTGTAGGTTTCAATGTTGTCAAAGAACTTGTCAAACAAGTAAGCAGTATCCAATGGACCACCCTTGGCTTCTGGATGGAATTGGGTGGAGAAGATAGGCTTATACTTGTGCTGCATACCTTCGTTGGACAAATCGTTCAAGTTCGTGAAGTATGGCTCCCAGTCAGAGGGCAATGTAGAGGCATCCACAGCATAACCGTGGTTTTGAGAGGTGATGTGGCACTTGCCCGAAAGAACATCCAACGCAGGAATGTTGTGAGCTCTGTTACCGTATTTCAATTTGACTGTCTTAGCACCGCTAGCCAAAGCCAACAACTGGTGGCCCAAGCAGATACCAAAGATAGGCAAGTCCTCGTATTGCTTCATTGTTTGCCTCAAGTTTTCAGTAGTTTGAGAGCAGTGTGTTGGATCACCTGGCCCGTTAGAAATGAAAATACCATCGAATTTGTTGGCGATCTTGTGAATAGGGTAGTTGTATGGGAAAACGGTCAAAGAAGCACCTCTTTGCACAAGGCATCTCAAAATATTCTCCTTGGCACCACAGTCCAACACGGCCACATGGTATCCCTTGTTGTATTTTTCGGGGCAAGCAACATGGAATGGAGCCTTGGTGGTGACCTTGTGGACCAAGTTTACAGCACCAGGATCCTCAAATGCGGCATCCTCATCAGCGTCATATTCTTCGCCGATGGTAATCTTAGCCAAAGAAGAACCCTTATCTCTCAAGTAGCTGACCAACTGTCTGGTGTCAACACCAGAAATGGCCGCAACGCCCGATCTTTGGCACCACTGTTGAAGAGACTCCACTGCAGTCCAGTGGGAGTATTCTAACGCAACGTCAGCAACAACAATACCAATACACTGAACGGTAGGCGACTCCATATACTTCAATAAGTTGAATTCGTCTCTCTCGGTAGAAGAAGGAACACCGTAGTTGCCGATCAAGGGTTGAGTGAAACACAAGATCTGGCCCTTGTAAGAAGGATCAGTCATAGACTCTGGGTATCCCACCAAGGAAGTAGTGAACACAGCTTCACCACTAATGTTCTTGTCAGCACCAAAAGAGTAACCGTTGAAAACAGGACCATTCTTAATCGTGAGAGTGGCTCTGTCAAGTTGAGCTGTCTTGGAAAATGGGGTGTTTGTAGCCAACGTACGCTTTAAAGCGTTCGTGGGGAGTTTTTTGCCGATGAAGCCAAGCATTCTCGAACTTGAGTGATGAATGATTTATTTGAAATCCTTTGAAAGAAGAAAATTCCTCAAAAGAAAAAATAAATGCAGAGTTGTGAAGAAAAGGATGTTATATGTGAAAATTTCTGATGAGTCAAGATAACCCACCGCGGCATTGGGCAACCATTGCCTAATTGGGAACGCTTCTCATAAGAGCCAATCATATGAAATCTCCGCAAAAAACTTTTCACGACAAACATCTTTTTAGCACTCCCTTGTTTAATTTGCCGAAATAATTGTTTCAGGACCCTACATTCTGTTCTCTTTTCGCTTTTTATTCTTTCTGTGCTCCTAAAGTTTACAATAGAATTGAACGTTGAAGAGGCAGTGGTGTATATAACAATGACGTAACCCAGGGCATTTTCTATACGGGAACTGATCTTGTTACAGAGTGGCCATTAACTATCTATTGTATGTCTATTTATGCAGAGAATGTTTAATAAAGCAATAGAAAGTTCTTAGCCTACTAGAACCGGGACGTCGACTTTAACCATATTGGCAGGACTTTCAACTCCCTTGAATTTAATTACCACCTGCAAAGCGTAGAGTCTACCAACTAGACAACTTTGGAAGGACGGATCTAATGTCACATTACTCTTGTTTATGATCTTGATTGGAACGTCAAAATTTCTCGTCCACCTCAACTCTCGAGAATTCAATTGTTGGGCAACCCACTTACCTTGGGTGTCTAGCCAAGGATTGGAATGGTGAGTATAGGTTTCAAAAAAGTTTTTGATTGTATCTTTCTTGATACCCAACAGACTAATTCCTTTCAAGTAAGAGTAAGTGTTCTGAGATATAAAAGTTCTCGTTTCCTTCAAGAAATTGATATGCTGGTTAACAGTCTCCTTCAATTCTTTTTGGTTATCGGTTGTGGTTCTCACATCGTCGTCTCTGATGATCACAGTAGGGTCGAACGGTTTGGTGTAGAAAAAGTCGTGTTCAAATGACATGGGGATTGGATAGTTAGTCTTGTAAGACCAAGCAATGATGTTGGTCTCAATCAGCTGGATAGACGGTGGTTTAATAGTATCTTCAAAAGTATCAAAGATAAGCTCGACGTTAACAGATTTGAGAATAGTGTCATCATCTCTATTGTACAACTCCTCCATATTGCTCATGGTAGGAACAAGACCGTCTCTGGAGTTTGTGGGAGCGATGGAGTACTCTGAACCATTATTGTATCGCTGAAGTAACCGAGGAGAAGTATAAGGGATCAACTTTTCTGGGGTCTTGACATAAAGTGTCATCTCACCAACTTTGACAGAACTCAGAAGGAGCCGTTTCTTCTTTTTGCCAAAAATTTCAACGGGAATGTGATTCCAAACCATCCTGCGATCGAGGTAATGCTGGCGCCGATCACTGTCTAAATTCTTAACCGACATTTTCAGTTCAGTCGGCCGCAACAAGCCGTCCCCTTCTAATGTGGGTTGTATGCTTTCCAGGACCCGCAAATTCTTCCTCTTTAAATCTTCTGGTGAGCACTCTTGCTTATCAAGCGCGGCATCGATCTCCAGAAGAATTGAAAGATTCATTTGCTTGATAGATCTCCAAGTAGATCCTTTCATTAAATTATTGTATAGCACACCATCAATACCCACGGATTCAAAAGTATCATGACCAAATTCTTTGTATGCTCTGCTGTAATTTCCAACCTGTGTCCTGATATTAGGAACAAACCTCACAAAGTATTGTGAGCTTCTGGATATGATATATTTGGAGTCATTGTTGGGATCATTGATATCGTGTGCGTAGACCGGCTCATTTTGGTTCGGCTCGTGTCTTTTATCGATGAATTTTGCTTCGATAGTATACGAAACACTCACATCATCGATAGAATAGTCACGAACTTTTACAGGGCTTCCCCTAGCGTGCAAAAAGCCGTAACCTAAAGCTTTATTGACCTCAATACTGCTTGATTTTCCATAAAAGGAAGTCTCGTCAATTCCAAAAGAGGGTGGCGGCATGTTGTGTCTCATCAAGTTATGGGGGCAAGCGTTGTCCAAAAGCATTTCTGGGAACGTGAAAGTGATAAATTTCTTATATCTTGTGTTCGCCTTCAAAATTCTGCTTTCGGGTAATCCCATTATACACCCATCAAGTATATCCACATCAAAAGGACAATACTCAATTCCGGCACTGCTTGGGACATTGAACTCATGGAAAGTTGCGTTCAAGTCGTACATCTTTAAAAATTTCTTGAGAATGATCCGACGGGTCTTTGACGCAGGCTCAGAAGGCATATTACGGTGAATTGCCTTTATGGTTCCTTCTAGGGTTACCGTGAAAAGGCCAAAATCAACATCCCTGTCCAGAGTGTTGGTGATCACCACGTAACCGTTGACTCTATCTCCACACGTATACTCCTTAAGCTTGATTTCTAGCTCGTTCTTCATATTGGGGATAGGGACATCTTTAGTGACAAATATTTCAATCGACAACGGTGAATTCTTCGCGTGCGGGAGCTTGTCAATGTTGTCAAGGACCGAGTGGCCGTAACTTTCATGTGTCACAATGCCATGTCTGCTTGCACTGCGTAATCTTTCTCCTTCTTGCCTATCAACTGGAGATCTTTCTAATGTTCTGGCTCTTCTTTGCAATCCATCCACATCATCGTTATCGGAGAATAGATACTGTCCCTCGATTTCTTCATCATATTCGTCGTCGTCATCATCATCATTGCCCACTCCATATTCGTTAAGTACATCGGAAACTGACAGAATCATTTGATCAATTCCGGTTGAAGATGCTACCGGCGACAATGTTGGGGGCGTAGCTGAAGAGTGAGTGGTGTCGCCGTACACCGGAGGACGCCCCAAAGAAGGCTCATCAAATTCGAAGTCGTTCCGTTTCAAAATCGACTGGAACATCTGGAACGAGGGAAGAATGTCAAAATACTCTGTTTTGGTTTCGGAAGCCACGCTGGTCAAAGAAGCAGCGGGTTCTTCTCCCAACTTGTTGATGTGCTTCTGAAGTTCAGTGGAAGGCACATACGGAACATTCTTCTTCTTCGTGAGATTCGGTACACTATTTGTTGGGAAAAGCGATTGCCTGCCTTGGGAAGAAGGAACCCGTGACATGGAATCGGGTCTCTGAGTAACGGTATTGATAGGCGTTGACATTTCCAAGTCTTCATACGAAGGGGGGTTCTCGGGAATATCTGGCTTCGATCCATTATTGGAATTGGGGACCATTGCTGTTGATTGTGAGAATGTGCTCAAGAATGAAAATGACTGGGCGTTATCAAGGAAGTAGAGGAAGAAAAGATTGTCCGGCCAACGAGGTGCCGAAAGACTTCCTTTCGTACCCGCGATTCCGCACTGGACTTCGCGCGGCTAAATATCACCGACAGGCTGCACGTTTACATCTCACTACGGAATTTGGATTCATTATAGCGTTAGTCCGCTGGTTATCTAATTAAAACTCTATGGAAAAGTTAGTATGCTATAAACTTATTTGGTGCCACGTAGTCAGACTGACATGCAAATCGAAATATTTTTTGAGGTTTCATATTTTATCAATGTAGTTATGTTACATCATACGAGAGGCAGCTAAGAAAGAAAGGAAAACATACCTGTAATGTTAGTTGGATGCGTACAAATAAATGCAAAGCTTCGTGTAGTTCAGGAACCATGGCCGGTCAAGGCCGAGAGTATCATCAGAACTAGGAGATTACAATTCTCCTAGCACAGTAGACCGTCGTGATAAAACTGGTAAATCATCATATACGACGAAGCTTTCAGGAAGACTCGAAAAAGAAACATACCATTTAAAGTGAGGAACAAAGCCGTATTCTATCTCGACCCCAGCTCCCATTTTCTATGCTTGACATATCAGACATGAAACAGTTATCTTCCTAAGAATCAGACATATGCTTGTCTTTATTTCAATTCATCTTTTAAATCAAGCACAAAAAACAGTAGCAAGAATAAAGTGGAGCACAGTGTGCCTTATTCATGCATCAGCATAGATTTTCCGGGATGGATCTATGGGCTAGATTTGTTAGTGAGAAATTCACTTCAACTCATAGACAAATAAGATGATTCAGAAAGGCATGAATGGTTATTAAAAAAGGTTGTCGTCAACGGGAATCCCGATTCTGACTCGTCATCTAGGTGATCATCATGATATCTTAGTTTCTCAACGCCGAATACATACACATTAGAAGCTGCTAACCAGTTAGAATTAATTCTGATGATTCAAATGGGTAATTCAATCAGTTAAAGTGGGTTTCTGAGGCCCACCGAAATGCGTTGTCACTCATAAAGTTATATCAGTGCCCAGTGCAATAATTCCTCATTGAAATGAACTGAAAAGTTTCGTTTGGTCAAAACATACCTAAATTATTAGTATTTGGTTTTAAAATTGTACAATTCGAAATGAATTAGGTCAGTAATAAATGCAAAAACTTGTCAATCAGAGAGATTCAGTTGGTAATTCCAGCTTTGTTTTTGGTGTATCATCACAAAATTCATTTTTTCTTAGTTTAAGGTATCAAACATACAATTTGGTTTATTCAACACTAACAGTTGTTAGTAATATGTCTTCGAGAAACAATTTTGAAAAGATAATTCAGTCAATCTGAATAATGTTGTGATCATTCTTAAAAGTCACAAACTCTAGTTTGAATTGGTTATGTTGGTCATCTTTAAATCGTTCTTTCAAAATCCAAGTGTAGCACATACATTTAAGTATAAAGGTTAGCGTCAAGGAAAATTTTTACTCTTCAGTTATATAAAGATTTTGTACCGTGCGGGTAACCTTCTCGCATGCGGTAGAGGGCTAACTACCTACAATAGTTCGTATCTACACACTCCCTGTACTTACTTGACAGTGTCTACTTCAAAGCCCTCAAATTAATTCATACATTATGCTAGCGTAAAAAGCAACATCGCATCCATTCATTTATTGTAAATTTCCACCTACTTCTGGTCCTGTTGGTTCAGAGATGGACCAGCAGAAGGCATCGGAGGCATAAACATCGGAGGCATTCCCATCATGGGCATTGGCATCATTCCAAACGGCATTTGGGGCATTGGCATCATTGAGTTGACTTGATGCCTTTTTGTGTTTGTATCGCTCTCATCCAAAGCGTCAGAAGCGGTTCTCTTCTGCTTTTGAGGATCCTGTAACTCTAGAGAGTCGACATACTTTTCGAGTTCTTTCTCCAAGTTTTCATTATGAATCAAAGCATCAATGTAAACGTCCTCCTTTCCGCAGTTGGGACAATGGAAATCGTTCTCAATCAATGCTTGCTCTAACTCTGCTTGGTTATAGTTGAAGTTCGTCATCTTCTTCAAAGATTCCTCGCTCTGGCAACATGGGGTCATATAGATCGGCGCCTTAAGAACTTGACTGGTGTTAAGCGGGTTAATAAACTGTTTCTTGCCATCTGATACGGCTTGCTTGAGTAATGCCTGCTCAAATTCCTTTTGTGCTTTGAGTGCTGCACTCTGTTGCTTTTCTTGGTACAGTGCCCAGGTCTTGGAGTCAGCAAACGTCAAAACGTAGTCACCGTCTTCTGTGATCATATATGTATTGCCATTTGCATCCACTAAATCACCATTTTCGTTCGTATGAATTCCACTCTCATTACTCTCGGGGTTCTGTAGTCTGTATTCCACTGTCTCTTTCGAGATGGTCTTCATGTAACTCTTGGGAATACCGGTTGTCTTCTTGATCTTCTTACCCTCAAAATTAGGGTCTGTATTTGTTGGACAGTTCTTAATCCAGTGATCCTTTCCTCCGCATCGGTAACACACATAACCTGGAGGAGGTAGATCTTCTGCTCCGGATTTATAGTGAACTACCTTATGGGTAGAAAGCTCGTCTTGTGCCTGGGCCCAGACATTCGACTGATTTTCAAACATTTGCTTGATTCTTTCTTCTTCGCTGATGTTTTCATCCACTGTTTCTTGTCTAATAGTAGCAACAGGCTTAACTGCGCTAATCGCTTTGTACTTGGTGATTCTTGGTTTACCAGTAACATATCTGGCAGCACTCTGGGAACGGCCATTCAAGACGGAGCAAGGCGATCTTTTTGCCAATACAAATGTGGATCTTGGGATGACATCCTGGTCATTTTCGTACTCCAAGTCTGGCTGCTCCAGATGAAAGAGTCGAAGCATGAAATCCAGGCCCAGCCCAAGCTGATTCTGAGATATTATTTCATGTTTGAGATCAAAAACATTGATACCCGTACCATCAAAGTGAACAGTTGACTGTTCCTTCTGGTGGGCAAACTTATAGAAGATGGTAGACGACATGCTTTGTAAACTTGTACTACGCCTGTAAAAGTGACTTTGATATGTGGTCGTGTATTGCACGATAATATGGTGGAGCATAAAGTTGTTAACTCATAACACAAGGCGAGAAAAATACCGTCTGAATTGAGAAATTTGTTCTTCGTTCTTATCTTTACGTGTATTATTGCCCAATTCCCTACCCCTGTGCTCGCTGGTAGAGATCTGTGGAAGTGGAGTTTGTTGCACCCGTACACCAATAAAGATTTTGACCACAGCTTCCACTCCGGCATCCACATCGTAAACACGAACCCACGCTAATAGGGCAAACCAACATGTCTTACTTCAGCCATTCCGATTTGGTTGGCTATTCTTCGCATTTGGCTCTGAAGCATGTCAAATTGCCTCTCAAATACTACCCTTCGGAAGTGAGCAATGACTGGGCCGAGAATTTCAAAAATAAGACATCTTGTTCTGGCGGATTTCTCGATTTGACCTGCCAAGACGGAAACTTCTTCACATCTGTTCAATACGGCGTTTCCAACGACCTTTTGGATATTGAGTTGACTCCTGTTCTTGTGGATGAGGCTACCTCTTTGGGTGTTCTGTTTCAAAATATTGTCATTCACCTTCCACATCCCATCATCAGCAAGAGCAATGTGGCATTTCAGTTTGTGTCGCAAGCGTCTGAAGAGCCCTATATCCTCATTGATATGATTGACGTCAACTACTTGCTTATCACTTTGAAGATAGAGGTCTCTGATTTTTTGGCTGGAAATTCTAACCATAGGTTGTCGTTGGACACTTTTAACGAGTGGGTCAATATTTCCGTGCCATACTCGTTTGAGTTGCGCTCGGCTCCATTTTTTATGAAGGCTTTGAATCCTGAAAATCTTGTTGTATCCATGAAAGACGGCGGTTTGTTGCATTTTAAACGTCATTCGCCGTTGGCCACAATCGATATTTTCAATTTCACTGAGTCCGTGCCTTTAATTTCCTTTAATCTCATGGGTGGTCTTTTCAATTCGTCGAAAATTGACTCTTTCGCTGATGGCATATCGGCAAATGCCGTCGTTGATATCATTCAAACAAGCGATACCGAATTTGCCGCTTTAAGTATCGACAAGCGCGTTAAACTTTGGAACCTAACTTCTCACAAGCAAGCCAGCTCTCTATCTTTGCAAGATAAAAACTCTAGCAGCTCTACTTGGCTAACAAATATACCTGCAAAATATCTTCAGATATACGAGTTTCAGTCCAAACGCTACCTTGCGATCTTGTTTGCTCTTGAGACAACCAATACTCCCGATATCGACGATAGTGGTTATAGTTTCCGCTTCTTTGAGCTTCCTGAGAATGGAAACTCCTTGTGCAATGAATTACCTTCATTCACCCCCAAGGTGCCTGTCAAAGTCGACGCTAATAGCAACCCTTTCAGAATTCAAGATTTCCAGTTTACCACCACAGAATGTTTGAGCTGCTTTATCTTGTGGAAATCCAATACCTACAGCTTCCTCACAAAGAATGATCTTGACGTTCTCACAGGCGCTGCAACGTCCATTACGGTCTCCGTCTCAAATCAAGAGTTTCAACATCATGAACTCTCTTCGCATCTCGATGAAGATTATTTCCAAAATATCGTATTCAATTCGGGCTGTTATGATGATGGAATCGTTAGAACTGCATTGGGTATTTTTAAGGACAAGTCTGGAAGTAAATTCAACGTTTCGCCTGACTTCACTTTGCGTCAAACCTTCGTGCAAATTATTGACACAACTAGCAAGAGTTCAGGAATTTCTAAGAGCTCTTTGTGGTTCAAAGTTGCCTTAATTTGCGAGGAATTTAGAAGATTGAGTCATGAGGCATCATCGTTGTTGGTCACTTCAGACATGATCTTGATTTCCCAAGCACATGGATTGGGTGTCTTCAGAAAAGCTCATTTCTACGAATCCTTCCTTGAGTCTACGAATAGTTCTGGTCTCTCCAAGTTATTGAATGCTGTCGCGACTAAAATTTCTACAAACACCCACAGGCGTTTAATTCGGGATTTGCCCTCCCTTTCCGAGGTCAATGCAGAATCTTTATCCAAATTTGCATCAGAGCATCTTGGAGGAAAGGTTTCGGATGAGGAGATCTCTGCCATCATGGAAGAATTGGCTTCCATTCCTGATGTTGTGGAAGAAATTAGATTGATCATTGGTACTGATTTCAATGCTGATTATGTTGTTGATGAACTCACCACCATAAAGGCGGGTGAAGGCTTTGGCTTGCTCTCGAAGTTGTTGTCGGTTAACATTTTCAAGGGAATTAAAGTGGCCCATGAGAGAATTTTACATGGCCTTCTCGTTCTACTTTTATTGTGCGAGATGAACGATTCTATTTTGGAATTTTTGAAATTGGTCATAAGAAGGCTTTCAAGATACGAAATTGTCGAGCAAGTATTCGATATATCTTTTGAAGGGTCTGGGTTTGAAAGCAGTGTTGAGACTAGAGGAGTTTCTTTACCTGAGAATTCGATTTACTGGACAGCGATAGTAAAGAAAAATTCCGGTCTCGTTCGTTTTCTCTCTCGCCGTGATTACAATATTGCATTTGACTATTACTGCGACTATGCCCTCGGAACTTGTTACAGTGAGTACATTCTCGACGTTGTCTTGGAACTCGTGAACCGAAATGAGGGAGACTTGGTCTTAAAGAAGTTCATACTCAAGCTTGATGAATCTACTCCAATCAATAGGTTTTTGATTGGTATAGTTCACCTTATCACCAATTCTCCGCAAAAGTTCTTCGACATATTCGTCGATTATTCGACATTTGAGGCCGTCAACAATGAGGAGTTGAGCAATAGACTCTTGAAAGGAATTTTCACGAATCAAAGACTAAAGTCATTTTTGAATTCTATTTTCATTGGAGCATCGACTGATACTATTGTGAAATCCAAGTATTATCATGCATTATCCAAGATTTGCAGCTTGCAAGCTCAGGATTCTGACTTGAAGCTCAAGAATACGTCCTCGACACAAGAGGACTTCTTGAAGAGCTCCTTGAAATTCCAGAACATGGCAATTGAGATTTTAGAGAAGTCTTCTTCGCAAGAACCTTCTGTTGTTAGGCTTGCTACTCAGTATTATCATGACTTGTTCAATGACTCTTTGGAGATCATGCAGTATGATGAGGCTGTTGCATCTTTGAGCAAGCTCAACAAATTACTACCAAGAAACGACTTTAAGGTCTCTTTCACCAAACTTGTTAAGACCTTGATTACTCATCACGAAGTGAACAGGTTGTTTTTAGAAGGAAAGAATGAGCTTTTCATCAAAAATTACCTCCTAGTGGACACTATTTTACTTGAATTGGCGAATAATGATCTCATCCTTTCTAACGCTTTGAAGTGCTACGAATTTTTATACTCTTGGAGACTTCTCGGGGGCTCTCCGACTCAGAAAATCGGCGATAAGCGAGGCGCTATCGAAGCGTTATACATTTTTATTACAAGATTCCGCATGGAGCAAGACAATTTGGGGTCGACTTCAAATGATTTTGAAGACTTCAAGCAATTCAAATTGAAAGTGTTAGAACTCTATATGATCATCATTAACTGCTTGAAAACATTTGAGAGTAAAGAGGATCAATGGCTTGTGAAGAGAGACACTTCTAAGAGACTTGGATATGTGCAGCTCCCGGAATTGAACATTGAATATCTCCGTTGGCTTAAGGAATTGGAAGAAGACCTCTCTAAATAGAAAAGGGTGCATAATACATAGCATATAGTCCTGGATTTAGATAATAGTACTAACCAATATTTGCTTTCATATTTCCGCTTCCCTTTGGATTATCATCCTTCCAATCGTCCCATTCCCTTTTTCTAATCTCCTCATCGGTATCATCTGCATCGCTATCGTCAGGTGCTTGGTCTTTGCTTTCCTCTTTTAGCATTTTACCGTTTGCGAGTTCGTAGTCCAAATACTCCTCAACTGACATGGAAGGTAAAACCTGTCCCGTTCCAAACACTTTTCGTCTTAGTTCCTGCTTGTCTCTAGTGATCACAAAAGGCTGAAGAATCTGTCCTTGTTTTGAGATAAGCTCAGAAATATTTTTTTTTCTATTCGGATTACTCTCCAATTTTGTGGTATAACCGAATTCGTCACTATCCTCCTTATCGTCTGGTACCTTGGATTTTTTGGTTTCTTCGAAGGTGGATCTTCTCAGAAGGACTTGAAGCTCCATTGCAATCAGTTCAAGGTTCTTGAATGACAACAAGCTAAAGAGCTTTAACTGATCAATATACACTGCTCTCACAATGTCTTCATCGAATGTGTTAAACAAGTCATCATCATCTTCCTTCGAAGAAGACTGGTAGTATTCATCTAAGATGCTAAGCTTATGCTTCAATTCACGCTCTTGTTTGAAATTAGCAATTTTTTCGGCTCTCTGCGTGGTAGGGTTTCCTGTAACTGCAATAATCTCATCAATCGTAGGATTATAACTGTTTTTAAAAGAATTAATTTTTTTGGTCTGTTCAGAAGTCAAAATATCCCCGAAGGCTTCGAGTTGGTGCAAAAACATCGCAATCTTCGCCTTGGCCTTGTGCAAATTAGCCTCCTTATACTTCAAAATATCACTCTTGTCAAAATCAAACTCCGGCTTTGAGTCTGCCAATAATTTCAGAAGAAGACACGAAGAATAGTAAGGAATGGTAGCAAATGGTAAATAAGAGGTGGAAATCTCATTTAACTTTTCGTTATCGCTGAACAAGGAGAGGCTGTTAACAATAGCCTGGATAACTTCAAATTCTCGATATAGGTTTGCAATTTTCCGCTGGGTGTTTTCTTGGTCTTGTCTTTCAGGAGAATTCTCCAATTCGAGAAAGGAGGAAACTGCTTTCCGAAACCTCTCTCTTACGGTATATTGCTTGCCACCTGATTCCATTAGCAGATAGTAATCTTGCTTAATGAGCTTCGCCTATGGAGGCAGAATTATACAACACCCGTACCTCCGCAATACAACCCTCGATACCTACATTTTTGATCGCTATTGCATTCCGCTTTCACGTAAGCTGGTTCTGAATTCAATAATGAGTGCCCCTGCTTACTACGAACTTTATAGAAGAAGTACTATTGGAAGCGCTTTGGCCGATGCTTTGGATACTCTCATCAGTGATGAGAAAATCCAGCCTCAGTTGGCAATGAGAATCTTGAACAACTTCGATAGGATCATCTCAGAAAACTTGAAGACTGAAAGGGGATTGTGCAAGTCAAAGTTGACTTTCAAGGGTGATCTTCATACCTACAGATTCTGCGATGATGTGTGGACTTTCATCATCAAGAATGTGTTGATCAAAATGACTGATGTGTCCAATAATGACGCTAACGACGGGGATATTTCCGTGGAAAAATTCAAGATTGTTGCTTGTAACTCACGAAAAGCTGGTGAAATATAGTTGTCGAATGGCTTTTAGTATTTGTACGAGCCATTCTGGGAACTACTTTCTCAAGGCATCAGGAAAAGCGCAAGAATTCTACAGCGCTGGATTAGCTGTCGGGTGTATAGGGCTGTTGTGCGCCGCAATGGTTTGATTTTAGGCAATATATTATGACGAATGAATTAGTTTTCGTAGGTCACTGAAAAACGGAGTGCAAACCCTCTACTGAATGGCTCTACTGTAAGGCGGTGATTCATATCAGACGTTTTTTCTCTTATTTCCAGCTACATGGAGAGATTACAAACCCGACCACAACCTGCTGTTTTCGATCTTGAACTCTTGGATCAATTCGATGTCGTCGGAGCTTTTACCGACTTGGACCTCGTATAAACCCTTTTCGACGCTCCATTGGTCGTGGTATTCGTCGAAGAAAGAAGTAGAGTCCTTGAGGGAAAGCTCAAACTCCACAGATGCCTTTTCGCCAGCCTTCAATGACACCTTCTCGAAACCCTTCAATTCCTTGATTGGACGGTCAACTTGTGGGTCCTTAGGAGCGATGTAGAGTTGTACAATTTCGGCACCATCCTTGGAACCGGTGTTTTCAACACTTACCTTAGCTGTTAATGAGTCCTTCTTCTCGTCAACGGAAACACTCAAATCAGAGTACTTGAAAGAAGTGTAGGACAACCCGTAGCCGAATGGGAAAGCAACTCTTCTTTGCAATTTATCGTAGTAACGGTAACCCACGTAAATGTCTTCACCGTAGAGAACTCTGCCTCTCACAGTCTTGAAGTTCAAGTAGGCTGGGTTGTCAGAGTTCTTCAATGGCCACGACAAGGATAATTTTCCGCTTGGATTCTTGTCACCAAACAAAACGTCGGCAATGGCATTTCCTGCCTCGGATCCACCGTACCAAGCGTGCACCAAAGCATTTGCCTTACTGAGCCAAGGCAATTCCACAGGAGTACCCGATTGGTTGACAATGACAGTATTAGGATTAGCCTCCAAAACTGCCTCCACCAACTCATTGGTGAGAAGAGGCAAGTCCATGTCAGGTCTGTCAAAGCCTTCAGATTCCCACTCGCCATTCAAACCAATCAGCAACACCACCTTGTCCACAGACTTGGCTAGCGCGACTGCCTTTTGGATTTCCTCCTTTCCGTCAATCACCTTACACATACCGATCAGCACAGCTCCTCCCGCAAAGTTGACACCTGGGAGCTTAGAAGTGCTTCTAGAGCCGAACTTGATCAAAACCTTGTAGGTCTTGTTGTCTTTCAAAGGGATAACGTTTTTGACCTCAATGGTACCTGAACCAAAGAACGAGTCGCCAGCGACCTGGTTGTTCTTGTTGTCGACCACCAACTTTCCATCGATAAACAATTGAGCAGTACCCGAAACTGTAAGCGAGAACTCGTAGTCACCGGCCTCAGGTGGAGTAATCTCACTGGAGATATCTATCCAGAAAGTGTTGTTGGTGACTTCTGGGTGGTTGTAGTCAAGCAAGGAGATGTTCGAGTAGTCAAGGTTAAACTCTTCAAACGCCTTCTCGGCGTTTTCCGACGCGTAAAACTTACAGTTGACACCATGCTCACCAGTCAAAGGGTTCTTCGCCCACTTGTAGGACCCCAAAGAAGGCAAGCACGAATGAGCGTAGCATCCAACCGCGTATTCTGGTTCCTTGCCCAACTTCTTCGCAATGGAGTCGAAAGGCGTAGTGGTGTAGTACGACAACAACGCGGCGGAACCACCACCGCAGTAGGCAGCACTCTTGGCATTTGGGCCAATCACCGCGATCGACTCGTCCTTCTTCAATGGAAGAAGGTTGTCCTTGTTCTTCAAGAGCACCACCGACTCGTTAGCAATCTGGTTCAACAAAGCTCTGGTCTCTGGGGTGTTGTTGTCGGAGTCTTCAGGACCGTGTTCCTTCAATCCCGAGCGGGCACACCACTTGACTAACTCCAACACCTTGCGCACGTTGTCGTCAACGAACTTGATGTTGAGCTCACGCGATTGCACCATGTGGGTGATATTGCGCTCAGTACGCATACCGGAAGGACCAGGCATTTCTAAGTTGAGACCGTTAACGAGCGACTCCTTGGCGGTGTATGCGCCAAACCAGTCAGACATCACCAATCCATCCCAGGCCCACTCCTTACGGAGAATCTCTTGCAAGAGATGGTGGGACTGCGAAGCGTGCTCACCGTTGACTTTGTTGTAGGAAGTCATGAACGCTCTTGGGTCGGCGTACTTGATCGCTAAGCGGAAGGGCTCCAAGTAGATTTCTCTCAAAGCTCTCTCGGTGACGATCGAGTCAGACGAGTTGCGCTCGTGCTCCAAGTCATTGGCCACAAAGTGCTTGATGGTAGCAGCAATGTCCTTGTCCTGGATACCGTTGATGATGGATGCCGACGCCATTCCCGCAAGGTAAGGGTCCTCCGAGAACGACTCAAAACCTCTGCCGCCCAAAGGACCTCTCTGCATGTTGGTGGTGGGACCCAAGATAACGTGGGCACTCTTGTGTCTGGCCTCTTCCGCCATGAGTCCGCCGGCCTCCTTCAACAATTCCTTGTTGAAAGTGGAGGCCAAACCGGTTCCACAAGGGAAGCACGCGGATGGAGGACCGGTGGTAAATTTGGTGCCTCTGATACCATTGGGGCCATCGGAAACACGAACAGATGGAACTCCCAATCTCTCCACCAGGTAGGTGTGCCAGAAGTCAATTCCTGAAAGAAGGCCGATTTTCTCGGAAAGGGTCAATTGTGCGAGGGTTTTTTCAACGTCGATGTCAGCCATGGTTGATGAGAAGAAAAAATTTGGAAGTCTAGGGAATTTCCCGGCCTTTATGTACCCCAGACTTCGTGATCAATTGTTCCGAGCACGGGACCACTTCCTAATGCGGTAGCGTTACAACGCGGATGCGTCGTCGATCGGGGCCATGCAGTATGGATTGAAACTGTATCTCTTTGCGTCGCAATAACTGGTGGTCACATTTGAGGTGGGGTTGGGGGAAGCCACTCAGCCTCTGATTGGCTTTGGTGGATCTGAGTCGGCTGCGAGTTCCGCGTTGCGGATTTCTCCGCACCGTGTGTTTCTCTGCAAAACGCAATTGTTCCACTCTGTGGCTTTTCTCATGAAATTGACCTTACGTCAAATTGTTCCGCAGTCGTTCCGTGCCGGCGAGCGCCCCCGCACAACGGGTAGAATCTCCAGATTGAGGTTTTGACATTTTTTTGTAGAAAAAAGTGAAGCAATTCGCCTTGGATCTCATAAGCAATCACTTTGATGATGCATCTGAAGGGCCGCAGTGACAGCTTTGAATTTGGGGATGTTTTCGATTTTTGGTGGGGCTGAGTAGTTTTACTTTTTTGGTATTGGTTGAATTCTGCCAAAAAATACAAACGCGCACTTATCGCGATTGCTCCAGGTTCTTAATAACCACCTAAAAATTAAACAATCTACACATGCATTTTGCACCATAGCTTAGTCAGTTTATTAATTCTATATTCCCATTCGTTAGGATGTAAAATTCTACCCTTGGAGGAAACGTCAAAAGTTAGTCAAGGGTATACACACTATGTAGTCTGGTGACCTAGTTGCACTAACAAAGCTTTACGTCTATTCGTCCGATTCTTCTAATGTCCGTCACTGAAACTGATCACAGCCCACTTTCCGGAAGCAGTCCAGAAAATGCCTTCGTTTCCAGTACTAGCATACTCAGCCACCAACTTTTCGTGCAATCCTTCAGGCAAACCCACAACAACATCAGCCTTGCATGTTCTAAGAGCAAGAACAGGAAGCTTGGAGGTAGCCAAGTCTTGGATTGCTGTCACAAATGGAGTGGTCTTGTCCCAATCCAAATCACCGGTCAACTTCCGGTAGTTCAAGTCGCCCTTGAAAATCACCAAGTTGGAGCAGAGAAGATCTTGGTACAAGTCCTTCTCAGCTGGAATGGACCAGAAGTTCGAGCATGAGGTCCAAAACTTGTGTTGCTTGATCTCAATGGAACCGTCGGCCACGTATGTTTTGAGATTGGCCACAAAGAACGAGAGAGCATCCTTGTTCTCGGAAACTTTGTAAATGTCCAGGAAAAACGATGGGTCGCTCAATTGCTCAATCAAATTGTCAAAGTCCTTGGGCATGGTGTCACTGACAAACCATGGGATGTCCTTGCAGTGGAGAACTACCTTCTTGGTCAAGCCGGAGTCAAGCAAGAAGAGCGCCAAGCTCAAGTCGGCAAAAAGCTCGAACCCGGAGTTGTCTAGCACAAAATCCACTCTCTTGCGCGAGCTGTTCTTGTAGTGGGACCAAGCCTTATCGGTATCGTTGGCAATAATTTTTTCTTCGTTCTTCTTGCGCATTTCTTCGCCTTGGACGCTTCTGATGTCCTCCAACGTGACATTTCCCGCAAGAAGCGACAAGTCCGTGGCATTTCCCCAGAGAGAAACATCAATGTGCTCGTGGAACAACAACTTCAACGTGTCGTCGTCCGGTTTGGACGCTGCCGTTTGCCGCTTAAGAACTTGGTAGCGTTTGCAGAGCTCCAAAACGCCAAAACTGGACTGCTGGAAAGTGGCGTTCTTCAATCGCTCAAACGCGTCCACCTGGGTCAACTTCTCTGTCTGCTGGAAGTACAAGTTGATCAACTGGTACAAGTAGCACTCCAAGTAGAGCCAAGGACCGGTCAACCACGTGACGGGGCTGACGGCGTTGAATTGGGCCAATTGGTGGTTGTAGATTTGGAGCTCTGGCTTCAACTTGAGGTCCGAGGCCAGAAACTCCGAAACTGCGGCATCGTTCTCGAAATCAGCCAAGATCTGGGTCAATTTTTGTGTAACGTACTTGCCACAAGTTTCAGCCGCAGGATGGTCGGAGGTGTACGCATCAAGATCCTTGATGATATCCTTGACAATGATGGGCCATCTCTTGCGCACAGTTGCAAAAGCAAACGACTTGGGGTTGTTGTTGTAGGAGGGAGAAGGAAGAGACATTACAGAGACACCGGAACGGAAAAACGATTTTTATGCGCACCTGGTGCGACGTTGCGGTGTGGGGCAACACCCGTGCACCACAGGAGATTAGCCTGGAGCCGACCTCTACAACCGGAGTTTCATGTGGGTCATGATAATGATACATGTCATAAACAACTTAGAACTATAACAGACTACTAAAGCAGCCTGCTCGCCGCTAGGGCAGGCAGGAACCGGATAAGAAAGAAACAATATGGTACATCAATAGGCGAGCGCGCACGAAACTTATTGTCTCTTGGCATACTCGGCCTTCTCTTTTTCATATCTCTTCTTGTCAACAGCAGCCTTGCTGTTGTATGGCTCCTTGTCCTCGTCGGTCAAGGCCTTCCACTTGTCACCCAACATTCTTCCGACTTCGCCGAAAGTGATGCCGGGGTTCTCAGCTCTGACAATGTCTCTGTTCTCGTTGGCAAAGAACATGTAAGCGGACAACGATCTCTTTGGAGCGTTTGGGTCCTTCTTCTTTCTGGTGGCCTTCTTTTTTTCGGTGGACATCTGCAGCGTTAGTAGAGTGCGGGAGCGCGCGCGGAGGGGCACCAGCAAAATAAACAAAAACACAGAGGCAGCGTACTGCACATAACCAAGGTCTCTGAGGTGGGCCTAATCCCCACCAGCAAAAACACCCGGCGGAAAATAAAGGAGCAGGGAGCAACTTGGAGTCGACATCAACAAAAGCGGCGGATGGCGCCGTGTGTTGGTGTGGAAGCAAATTCGGGTGCGCCTGGCTGCAGTGTTTGTTATGTTGTTGGCGCGCGCGGCGTTATAGTGGTGGTATTTGGTACATACTTTGGTGGGTGTTTACTATGGGAAGAAACTTAGTAGCACTTTTTTTCTGTGGGAGCAACGCCTGACCCTATATATGAGAGTGTTTGCGCGCGGCGGAGTGAGGGATGTGGAATGCGCAGAGAGTGAGTAAATTCCAGCACCTGCATTGTGGTGCTTTTCCCAAAATTGCTGCCTGTTTCGAGGTCCAGTGTTTTTCGGGGCTGTTTTTAGTTTTTTTCGGGCTTACAATCTGGCCTAGGATGACACCCAATTCGAATCCCTCGCTTTATATGCGCCATCTCCCGCTGTGAATGCAGAACTGGGTTTCGTAATTTACTGTTGGGATGTGGTTAAGGGGAGATACACGCATTGAGGTGCGCGACAACACGAGCCTATTTCCACCTATTCACCCAATCCTGCACAAAGACCCCGGCCACTTACTCTACATGGAGAATATTTCCCCGTGGAATGTCCAGGGTGCAACTAGAACTGGGGAAGCACGAGAGTGCGAAGATGCAAACGACTTGAAATACGCTTCTTTGATGAAAACCGCTGCGGGTTCTCCGTAGAAGTAAGAAGTGTAACTATTGCTATATGCTATGTTCTCGTGCGTAAAAAACATTCTGAATAGGAGGCAATGGTGGAGTGCTACGGTGAAGTAATCGATTATTCCACTAGGTTGAACTGCTGAACCCTCGCTACATATGACGTGCATCGTGAGAACGTTTCGGTTCTTTAGAGGATTTTCCACATGGGGAAATATATACTGTACATGAGGCAAACAAGCACAAGAGTGCCTTCCATGACGAATGTAATGCATGGAAGATTCAGTACTAGCACGAATTCTTTCCGCCTATTCTCTTTCCTCTCTTTCCTCTCTTTCCTCTCTTTCCTCTCTTTCCTCTCTTTCATCGCTTTCCCCTCTCTTCTTCCTCCTCTCTTTCCTCTTCCTCCTCTCTCCTCTTCCTCCATGCTACATCACCATCTTTACACGGTCTAGATCGCGCTTTATTTATACTCATACAAACATGACGCCCACAGGCATGATAGATGCAAACAGCTCAAAGTCCCCTTGCAGCTTAGTACCATCCACGGTATTGGTTGGAGTCCTGGTAGCTGCCGTATTGAGGGAATTGCTGGTAGGCTCCGTACTGTGGGATTTGTTGTGGGTACTGAGGAACAGCACCGGGCATAGGAGCACCTTGGGGAGCACCTGGCTGTTGCTGTTGTTGCTGTTGTTGCTGCTGTTGCTGTTGTTGTTGGCCATCAGCCTGCTCGCCCACCTGACCCGCAGATTGCGGGTATGGTTGGCTGGTAGGGTAGCCCGAGTATGGGTAACCACCTCTGGAGCCAAACTGGTTGGGCTGGCCGTAGTATTGAGCGGCGTAGAACTGGTTGCCGGCTTGAGCCTGCGCGGCAGGAACACCGTTAGCCTCGGCGTCAGAGCCGGAGTTGTCACCCGCAGGCTGCTGAGGCTGTTGAGCACCATAGGCAGATACAGAAGCGCCCACACCAGCACCGTTGTAGAAAGGTTGGTTGTAGAAGTAGTTGTAGTAGTTAGGGTAGCCGAAGGGCGCGGCGCCCGGCACTTGGCTCTGGCCCGACTGCAAGCCCTGCTGGGCGATAGTGTTGCCCTGGATCAAAGGCGATTGTCCGATTTCGGCGTTGGCCGAGGCGCCGCCGGCGGCCTTGCCGGCGCTGCCGTTGGCACCCGCATGGTAGTAGCCTGGAGAGGCGGCGGAGCCGAGACCGGCCTGGCCGAGCTGGCCGTACGCAGAGTAGTCAAACGAGGGGTAGCCGTATTGGCCGGGAATGGTGCCGGCGGCCGCCTGTTGAGGGTACTGTTGCTGGGTCTGCTGGAATTGAGGGTAGTAGTCGTAGCCTTGGGCTGGGACCTTGTCAAACTGCTGCATCTGCTGAGGTTGCGCTTGTTGCGGCTGAACTTGCTGTTGAGCTTGCTGGGTCTGCTGAGGCTGTGTCTGTTGTGGCTGGGTCTGCTGAGGCTGGGTCTGCTGAGGCTGGGTCTGTTGTGGTTGGGTCTGTTGAGGCTGGGCTTGTTGAGGCTGGGCTGGCTGAGGCTGGGTCTGCTGTTGCACTGGGGCGTCAACCGGGGTCTCAACTGGGGCCTCCACTGGGGCCTCGGCTGGGGCGGTTTCCACAGGAGCTTCGGCTGGCGTCTCGACTGGAGCGTCGGCCGCAGTGTCAGCCGCCGCTTCCGCCGTCTCTGCCGGAGCGTCGGCCGGGGCCTCGTCGCCGGCCAACGCCAACGAGCCGAACGAAACCGCCACGTTGCCCACCTCCTGCGGCAACACCACCTCAGCATCCGCGTGCTCCGCCGCGTGCTCCGCCGCGTGCTCCACAGGCGCCGCATCCTCCTCCTTCACGCTCTCCTGCACCTTCTTGGGCGCCTTGGCCTTTGGCTTGATGGCAGAGGCCCACGTGGTGGCCGGCTTGGGCTCCTCGGCCTTCACCGCAGCCACGGCCGCCGCCACCGGCACCGCGTCGTCCAGCGTCTGCTCAGGAGCGTGCTCCGCCGGCTGGGGTGCAGAAACAGCCGCGTCCGCGGCCGCCTGCTCCGGCTCGTCTCTCTTGGGCTTGGGCTTGGCGTCCTTGGCCAACGCCGCGGCCCACGAGTTGGAAGGCGCCGACGCGGGGGAAGGGGCCGATGCAGAAGACGCAGCAGGCGCTGCGGAAGCGGACGCCGCCAGAGAAGCGGAAGACACGGCGGCGGCGGCGGCGGCCGAGGCCGCGTCGTCTCTGCGCGGCTTTCTTTCTCTGCGCTTGTCGCTCTTGGCGCGGTCTCTCTTGGGTTTGTGGTCGCCTTGGCTATTTACGTGCGGCGCCGGTTGCGGGGCGTGGTCGGCCGCGTCTTCTCTCTTCTTGGGCTTGGGCTCCTTCTTGATGGGCTCCCAGCGCGACACCTTGTTGTTGACGATCAAGTCGATGACGATTTCCACGTCGTCGTGGTGTTCCGACAAGAGCGCCGACAACTCGTCAGCCTCCCAGCCGGGGAACATTTCGGCCAATGTCTGTAATTGTGACGCTGCGGCGGGCTTGGCGGCGCCGGCCTTTTTCTGCAGGCCTCTATGGCTTTTTCGTTGTGACATGGATGTGAGATGTGGGGGTTTTGGTGGTGTGGCGGGTGCTGTGGAGACTTCGCTGGAGGTGCTGATGAAAAGTGACCAAAACGGAACGGGCTTCGGGCTGCGGATGGACTGGGTGTTGACTGGTGTTTCTTAGGCGCGAAGAGAAGGCAACACTAAATCCAAAAAGCGGGAAGCTGGTAACTGTAAGAGATCAATGGGGCGAAACCTACTGGGTTGGGGCACTTTTTTTTCGTCGAGTGGGTGCGGTGCGCACACGTATGGGTCACGTGCACCACTTCCATCGGCTTCTACTTCCACGCTGTGGGCAACTGGCGGCGGGAAGGGCGGCGCGGGTTGAGAATGGGAGAAGCGGCGGTTTGGCGATGGCGCCGGGCGACCGGGTCCACGAGATGTGGGTGTGTGGATGTTTTGCTGTGGTTCTAGGCGCTCGCGATAATTGCGGTCGGCGAGAGTGTCCAGTGCGGGAGTAGAGTCCTGTGCGGGCGTAAAGTATAGGGGAGAGTATGGGGAAAGAAAGAGTGCTGGGCGAAAAACGGCGGTGGCACAGAATGCAGAGGTGAATCTAGTGAAAATAAAAGTGGGGAAGAGACATTGCTGTGCAACTGTCCGCGTGGAACTCAGCAATACCGAATCGGTGGAGTCGCGCAATCGGAGTCACGCCCACAAGAGAGAAGTGGAGAGTGGGGGAGGAAACCAAACACAAAAGAAAACACAGAGCGCAGAACTGGATTTGGGACCCGGAGCAAGGGGGGTGAAGGGCGGAGGGCCAAGGTTTCACCGTTGCAAATTGGCGGTTTTGCCAAATTGTCATAGTCCGTCGCTTTCCATGAAGGAAGCCGAAGCAAGCAACCCAAATCTACGCAATCTCAACCCGCATACCCCCACGAATCCCAACCCGCATTTGCACGCGACCCTACAGTGATTTTCCTCGCTTGTTTGTTTCCCACACCTCCAGCTAATTCCGTACCTCCTGGGTCCCGATGGAACAATAGACAACGGCATACGGCGTAGTGTAGCATATGGTGCGACATCTGGCGGTGTGGTGCGTGGAAGGCTAAGTAAGACGCCACGTTGAGCATACGGCCTGCAGGCAGGCTAAGGTCGCCGCAACCACCTTCCATGGTAGCCAAATTGGCGAACTGTGGAACCCAGCTTGGCACGGCGGCGGCCACCGCCGAGAAGAAAAATGGCTCCAATGGCAGCGCTGGAATCAGTTTCCAACCCAATTGACGCTGTGGAGCCTCTTGCCTCGCCTGAGCCACAGTAGGAACCAATCCGTAGATGGGCGCAGGGCTATTTCTATGCGCACCAGTCGGCTGATTTCTGGGTTCGGCTAGCAATTGTGGTTCGGAAAGAAGATTTGGGGTTCGTTTTGGGCGCAGATTGCATGTTCCACGTTGCCGCTCGGATTTTCTCGCCGTGCGGCCCAACTTGCCCGCCCCGGCAATCTTTTGCATCAACAGTATGGAAAGCAACTAAGTGAGATTTACGCCGCCACGGTGCAGGCTATGCATGGAACGAAGGGCCACGATAAGCACCCACGCCCACACCCGGGAGCCATATCGCAGGCCAAATCCATGGTACCAGAGCAGAACGCAAAAGAAAAAAAAATTGCAAAAGCAACAATACAATCCGGAGCGGCACTCGGGCGCCAGGTGCCAGAATGACCCATTTATGCGCCAGCGCAGGGTGCATGCATCTCGCTACTATATAAGGTGGGTTCCCCCTCATTCTCAATTGCCGCGAAAATGCATTTTGCTAACTACTACTGCTTGCTTTTTGCAGGCGCTGCTGTTACGGCCGAAGCGGCGGCCAATGGCGCGGGCGCGTATGTGAAGGTGCCTGACGTGGATCTCAACAAGCCAATTGAGGCGGTGGAGGAAAAGGCGGGGGAGATTGCGCAACTGGCGGAGGATGCGGTGGAAAATGTCAAGAAACAGAATTTGGGCCGCAAGGCTGCCAATGCGGTAGAGGGGGTGGTGAGCCACATTGTGGACGCGGCGCAGGGCGCGGCGGCTGCGGTGGTGAAGACGGCCGAGGCCGCAGGCACAGACTTGCCGGACACAGACCAAATCAGGGCCAAGGTGGATGCCGCGGTGGCTGACGCGGAGGGCGTGGTTGCGGACGCGAAGAAAAAGGTTGCCAATGCGAAGGACGCGGCCGAGGGCCACGTGGAGGAGAACGCAGAGGCGGCAAAAACCGTGAAGAACCAGGTGGTGGGGGCGGCCGCGGCGGTGGTGGAGGGCGTCCATGCCAAGGCGCACAAGGTGGTGGAGAAGGCCAAGGGGGTTGTGGCGGGTGCGCCTGCTGCCGCTGCGGACGCGAAGGACGCAGCAAAGGCAACTGCTGGAGAGGCTGCGGATGCGGCGAAGGCAAACGCTCAACAGGCCGCGGATGCGGCAAAGGCAACTGCTGGAGATGCTGCGGATGCCGCCAAGGCAACTGCTGGAGAGGCTGCCAATGCCGCCAAGGCAAACGCCCAGGAAGCTGTCAAAGCTGCCAAGGGAAACGCCCAGCAGGTCGTTGATGCCGCAAAAGGACATGCTGCCGACGCCGCGGACGCTGCTGCCGACGCCGCCGACACTGTTTCCGGTGCTGCTGCTGCGAAAGCGGCTGCTGCTTCCAGCGACGCGGCTGACGTGGTTGCGGCCATTCTTGCCGCCTCTGACTCGGCCAGAAAAGCCGCAGGAGACGCGGTCGCAAACGCCAAAGAGGCGGTTGCCAAGGTCGCCGACAAGGTGGAGTCCCACGACTTTGTGGACAGCGCCCAGAAGTACCTTGCCAACGCCAAAGAGGCTGCCGAGAAAGCTGCCGAGACGGCGGAAGGCTCCAAAGCCGCGAAGGATGCACAGCAACGTCTTGCCGACGCAAAAGACGCAGTTGTGGGAGCGGCGGAGGCTGGATCCGACGACGTGGCCAAAGGTGCGCAAAAGCACTTTGACGATGCTAAAGACTACGCTGCAAAGCTCCAGTACAGCTTCTTGGATGTGGTGAAGGCGAAGATTCTGGCGTTCTTTGCATGAGCCTTATGTATGTCTAATGTACAATGTCTAGTGATGTTGAGTGGGATGTAAGAGTCGTACTTAGGGTGTGGCCGGAGTTTCCACGACGGCTATGATCTTTAGAATTCACGTGTTCGAATTTTATTTTGGTTTCTATTTTGAGTTCGAATTTTATTTTGGTTTCTATTTTGAGTTTCAAATACTTTCGTTTTTTCTGGTGGATCGTCTAGTTTTCTCTGATCGTGGCATCGTCTATTTAGAATCTTCCCTTTTGGTCCGCTAGAATTCCATGGATCCCAGCGTTTCGTCTGCTATCCATTCCAGTCGACGTTTCTCCCCGTTGATCTTTTGTACTCTGCAATCAACAAATATATTACGTGGGTTAAGCGACATCTAGCCTCTTGGTACACACATTGTATATTTCTCTATTCTTCAGCAACTGTCCCATCGCTATTTTTCTCACCCTGTATTCATCCACAGTTCTTCTGTACGGTGTCTTCCTCTATTCGATTTCCGTCTATATATTTCTATACCTACTGGTACCATCTAAGCAGACGCATCGAACACTGGATGGAGCGTTTCTTGCTTCGTGGAAGCAACACCTAGCATCTCACACACAGGCCCCGCAGCCACTGCTCGGAAAAGAGTAAAAATGAGTTCCTTCAAGTCGTCGCCCGTCTGCTTGAAGTCAGGATATGAGTTGACCTCGAGAAGCGTCACGCCAAGGTCGCGGTTGACCAAAAAGTCCAACCCAAAAATCTCCACCGCATTGTCCATGGGCTGGAAGTTGATCCGGTCCACCGACGCAGCAGCCTTGTACAACTGGCCCGTGACCTCCTTGACCTGGGCGAAAATGGCGTTTTTGGCTTCGGAATCAAGGCCCTGTAACTCCCAGAACGGCACCACTAGCGGGTCTTGTCCTTCCTGGAGACAAGTATTGGTCAAGTGGCCCGCCAAGTCAATGGTTTCCGCATGCGGCAGTGGGTCTGCGTACGGAGTGTCAGCAAACAACGTCAAGATGTGGTGGTACACAAACACCTTGAGATTGCCCTGGCACACCACGTATACACGCAAGTGGAATTTTTTGTCGTTGTACTCGGGCAAAAGCAACGGCTCCGACTGGTACTCTTGTACCACAAAGTGCCGGAGCTGGGAGATGATCACTCCGTTGTTGGCGTTGTCGTCGTCGTCGTTGTCGTCGTCGTCTGAATCGCCTTCAAACGAGTCGAAAATCGCCTGGAGCTGGTCCACAGACCGGAAGAGACGGATTCCCTGGCCCTTGTCGCTCATGCTGGGCTTGAGAATCCAGGTGCGGTCGCCACACTCGATTTCGTCGCGAAGCTCGTACGCATCGTCGAGCGCATCGTCTAGAAATTCCGCGTAGTCCACCTCCAACAGGTACGAAGGAGGAAAGGCAGCCACCAACGCTGAGTGCGGGTTTTTCGCCACGTAGTGGTGGATGGTATTGGCCAAGTAGTGTTTGCGGATCAACGCCTTGCGGTAAATGTAGGTGGGCACAAAGTACTGGCGGGGGTGCGACTGGACCAAGTCCAAGTCAATGTCCTCGTAGTCGCCGTAGTGGAACACGCGGAGGTGTGGGTTGGTGGGGATTTGCCTGAGGATGTCCACCGACGTTTCCACGGCGAAGCCGCGTGCGGAAAAGGCGTCCACGAGCGGCTGCGACGTGTAGGAGGCTGGAGTGGAGATGAGAAACACGAGCGCAGGCTTGTCCAACTGGAGGTGGCAGACCCCGTTCAGAACCGCGTGGACCTCGTCTTCTTCCTCCGCGTCGAGTTCAGACTGGAGCGTCGTGACGTCCACATCGACGAAAGAAGCGCGCAAAGGCGTCACACTGATGCCGTCTTCGATCAACACCCTGCTGTCGCTGTGGTCCGTGTCCAAGAGGCCTGCACGGGCCACCAGCTCAAAATCCGGAGCCCACGCCAACTGGCCGGCGGGGGTCTGGCGGTAGATGGAGCCCCAGGTGTTGCGGAGCACCGGAGCCACGCGCACCGGCGTGGAGCCCATCTTCAACAGCGGAATGAGCGGGATGTTGACGGAAAAGAGGTCCACTTCTGCCCGTTTCCGCAACTGGCGATGGAGCTGGCCCACAAGCCGCACCGAGAGCCGGGCGGCCTCGCGGAGCACCTCGGGATCGTGCGCCAAGCTGCGGAACTCGTACAGAAGCGCCACGGCCTTTGTTCCGTGCGTCACTGCCTCCATGGCCGCGCCCACAGTACCGGAAGCCAAAATGTACAAGTTGCCGGCGTTTTTGCCGAAATTGGGCCCGGAAACAACCAAGTCCACCGGCTCCGGGTGCGTGCGCACGTGGTGGAGCCCGACGTCGGCACAGGCGGCAGGGGTGCTGTCCACAAGAACCCATTCCTGGTGTTTTTGCGCGAGGTCCGGGTTGGGGGCCGGAAACGGACCCAAAAACGAGTTGTCGGCTGCTCCTTCGGTGCGAGCATCGTGGGGGGTGTAGGCATACGACGGAGTCAAGGTTTTGCCTGCAAAATGCGCCTTTCCGATCCACGACCGCTGCTGGTCCGGAACAACAATCAGCATTTTCCAGTTTGTGGAACGGCGCACCTCATCAACAAAGTACTTGATGTACGGACACGCTCTATCATCTGGAGGGCCGTCGTCGTTGGTAAGGAGAATGTGCATTTTTAGCTGGCGGCTGGGGCAGAAACCACTGGTAGAGTTGGGACTGCTACAGTAGTGCAGTACGGATTACACTAGTTGTGTAGTGTTGTACTAGTTGTGTAGTAGGGGTCTGTACTAGTCTGCACCGGATTCTAGGGTAGTAATGGACCAGATTCAGCGCAGTAGTGAACAAGATTGCAGTGTAGTACCAGATCCTGATGCAGTAGTGGTGTAGTGGTTTAGTACTGTGGTACTGGTGGTGTAGCACTGATGTATTCCTAACGGCCTGGTGGTAGCACTAAGTAGTGAGAGCGAGATAGTGTTCGTACTGCAGTAGGCGTGCACCTGCGTGTATTTCCCGCCGATGAGATGCGAATACAATCCACCGTAGATACGGAAAACCGGTGGGATGACAGTAAGTATTTAGCAGAGAAGTGGGTCTGTGGGTAGAATGTCTCCAAGATGCCCCCAGAATTGTAGAAATGTCTTCCGGCCCCCCAGCCGGTTCCGCCCATGTCGCAGCCTACAACTGTTTCTGCACACCGGAACGAAAAAATCACCTCCACCACCATGTCGTTCTTCCTCGGAAACACCTCGCAGTACTCCTACGCGGAGGTGAACCCAGAGAAGGTCAAACTTGCGGATGTGCAGTTTTCGATTATGTCCGCCACCTTTAACCGTGCGTTGGCCCTGTGTGAGGCAAAATGTCTCCCTCACGAATACGGCGAGGGCGACATCAACACCGGCGAAGCGTCATGTATTGACCGGTGCGTGGCCAAATACGTCAAGGCCAATGCGCTTATGGGCCAGAAGATGCAGAACACCTTGCTTCCTAGCTCCATGCCTGAATACCGCAAGGTGGCCCAAATGTCGGAGCCCAAGTAGGGACGCGACATTGTCGGGTCGGCCCAAGGTGAGACATTTGGACGACATTGGGTAATTGCGTGGATGGAGAGATTCACTGGTGGAAAGAGATGATGACACCGGAAACGGGAGATCCCAGGCTCACGATTCCCTGGATATTCCCGGGATATTCTGCTCACTCGAATCTAGCAGTTTGCAGTGCGGCAGAATCACGAACATTCTAGGTTCTTTATCCCAACACTCTCCGCCACTTGTATATAAGAATGCCTTGAAGGTACAATAGAGAATGATATATAAGTAAGAGGGACGTAGAGGGAGACGTAGCGACGGTAGTCCGGGAATAGATTGGGGGAAATATAGTATTGACTGTTTAAATCTGCACTGACGCTCAGGTTCCAGTGCGAGATTTGGCTTTATCGTCTAGTAGATAAATCTGCAAACATGGTTAAATCTTCCATTGGATTTGTAGATGAATCTGCAGACATGGTCCAATCTTCCAGTACACTTACGACGTAATCTTCCGTGAATTTGTAGATGAATCTGCAAACCTATCTTCCAGTGAACTTAGAGTTAAGTCTGCATAGCTACATCTTCCAGTGCAAAGTTATCCTCCAGAAAACTTACAGTTGAATCGGCATAGTTGAAATTTCCAGTGCAAACTTCTGCCTAAACCTTCCAGCGAGCATAGTTGATCTGCAAACGTAGCCAAATCGTCCAAATCCACCCTACTTCGCGCAACTTACGACTACGCCCCAATTCTCAGTACGTATTGCATTATCTAGACATAACTCATGGCAATTGGCCCTTGGTGTGGAAAATCTCCAAAGCCTCAGTGATTCTGGCGCTCATGGTCTTCTCACCCTCTCTGACCCACACTCTTGGGTCAAAGAACTTCTTGTTTGGCTTGTCCTCACCCTCTGGGTTACCGACTTGAGACATCAAGTAGTCCTTCTTGTTCAAGACGTAGTCTCTGATACCCTTCAAGTAGGCGTATTGACAGTCAGTGTCCAAGTTGACCTTGACAACACCGTTCTTGATGGCAGTGTCAAACTCCTCTTGGGTGGAACCAGAACCACCGTGGAACACCAAGTACAATGGCTTCTCCTCGGAACCGCCAATCTGCTTGTGGGCGTACTTTTGGTGCTCACCCAAGATGGAAGGTCTCAACACAACGTTACCTGGCTTGTACACACCGTGCACGTTACCGAACGCAGCAGCAATGGAGAAGTCTGGAGAGATTGGAGCCAACGCCTTGTGCACAGCAAAGACGGTTTCTGGCTGGGTGTACAAGGACTCCTTGTCAACGTGCTCGTTGTTGACACCGTCCTCCTCACCACCGGTGATACCAATCTCCATCTCGAGCCATTGGTTGATCTTGGCCATTCTGGTGAAGTACTTGACACAGGTGGCAATGTTCTCATCGTCCGTCTCCTCAGACAAGTCCAACATGTGCGACGAGAACAAAGGCACGCCGTGCTCGGCGAAGAACGCCTCGTCCGCAGCCAACATGCCGTCGAACCATGGCAACAACTTCTTGGCGCAGTGGTCGGTGTGCAAAACCACAGGAATGCCGTAAGCTGGGGCAATGGCTCTGATGTAGTGAGCGGCGGCAATGGCACCTTGGATGGACGCGTTTTGGTTCTCGTTGGAAACACCCTTACCGGCAAAGTAAGCAGCACCACCTTGCGAGGTTTGCAAGATGATTGGAGACTTGTTGTCTCTGGCAGCTTCCAACGCGGCAACAACGGTGGAAGAGGAGGTGACGTTGATGGCTGGGATAGCGAAGCCCTTTTCTCTGGCGTAGGTGAAGAGAGCTCTGACGTCATCACCGTAGATGACACCGGATTTTTGCAAGACAGCGGCCATATTGATTGTTTGGATTAAGAAAGTATTCTGGGGAGAGAAGCCCGGAGGAGGAGGGAGCGGGATATTTATATATCGGGGAGCACTCCGCTCCGGGACTCACCTGACTCGTGGCCGGCGCGACATTGTTTTTTTCTGGCGGCGCGACATTGGGCTCGCGCGACATAGCTCCGGCGCTGGCCGCTGGCGGCCGCAAATGTCGTCTGCTGCCGCCTGCGGCCGCCAATGTCGCCTACCGCCGCCAATGTCGCATGTCGCCCCTATCTCTTTGGCGCTCTTGCGGCCCGTACCACTCGCGCCCCGAGAAACCACCTCCTCCCGCCAGCCCGCCCGCCTCTGCCTGGTGCTAGTGTTCCGCTTGGGCGGTGCCGACTGCACACAGTCATGCGCTCCCGCGACCCATGCCGGAGTAAACGTCACCGGGTATCCTCGAATCATATCATTGCACATACAGGCGCGTCAGCACCCAAAAATGTCGGCAGTGCCCGTCGCCAATTGCGGTCACTGCCATTGGAGGCTGCGACATCATGTCGCTTGCTTGCTGTGCCATTGTTTTCCTTCTCTCCGCGGCCCGTGGTGTGGGGCCATGTTGCTACACCAGGGCGTGGGCCCGGGCACGTGACTGTTCTCCGGGAACCCGAAAATCACCTGAGCTCCCCCACACTGGAGACTTTCTTACTGCATGCGCTTACATCGACACCGCCGCCTTGTAAGCGCATGATGCAGTTTCTCTTTGCCGGAATTGCTAGTGCCGGCATCTACCGTTTCTTTGGCGGTTTCTGCTGCCGTGCAAATCCGGAGATTGGCCGGTTGCTGTTCCGGTGGTACAGATAAGACATTGGGGTGCCGCATAGATTTCTGCTGCATCACCCGCAGTGTTTGTAGCTTTTAGTCGGGTGATTATATTTGGTTCTGGTCCTGTGATTTATGTCGTCGGATGTCCAGACTCACACCTAATGCCTATGGTGTTACCACCGACTGTATATACATCGGTTCCATCGGGAGCGTCAGCCCCTGGCCATCCCGTCAGACTTCGAAAACTTGATACGAGGGAGAAGATTTCTTCCGGTGGGCAATTGCATCTTTAAGACTCGCCTTTAAGCACCTAAAAATGGCCATTCTGCACAGAACCCACATGCTCCCAGCTATTAATTGGGCAATAAGCAATGCAACAATAGCGGCTAGCAAGGGTCAAACCAATTCCGGCCAATTCTTTTCTCAAGTGGGAAGACCCACTAGAAACACTCTATGTCGCGTAGCTGATACTTTCGTGGAACAGTGGCTCACCCAAGCGTTCCCAAGTATACACCCGTGCCTCTCTACCTGTGCCCAAGGTGTGCTCGCTGTTACTCGATACAGGACAAGAAGGTCAGTAACACTGAATGTCCTGTACCCCTACTTCACTATAGCATAAGGATTCTCTACATACTAATAGAGGCGAATTTACCCTGTAAATAAGCTCTTCAGAGAGAGGGAAAAGAAGGTAACTTACCAATATATCAGTAAGAATGAATTCCAGTGTAATAACTGCAGGTGCTTAGAAAGTACTACTCATAACATTCAACAGTTTATGAGTGGCCTGGCGTATCTTCCAGTGGGCCCTGAAGTTACCTTGGAACACATTGGTTTGATAGAATGGTGGTATCAAGAAGCTTTAGAATTTGCCGAAGAATTGGATGTGAACCTCTACATATTTTTGGTACATAAGGAAAAGGCATTGCATATTATGATACACAATTATGTGAAGACAATTGTTAATGAGTTCAAATTGTACACAAAACAATCACTTTAGATAATTTGCACTGAAGATATCCTGAAATCCATGAATTACCTTTAAGGAATATCTATTCACGCGGTAGATAGAATAAATCTACACGACTCGGTAAAGAATTTTCTCATGAAGATGTTCTCGTGAATGAGAAATGTGCAAGAAAAGCGATCGAGTTCTTGAAAATCACAAAATATTGTTTGACAAGGGACTATGCTCGCACTATATCATGGGAAATATCAAAGGATCACGTAACAAGAAATTGTTTTGTCGAATTGGAGCGAGGAGTAAAACCAGAAGAGTTACTCAATGTTATCCGCCAAATAAACCAGGAAAATATTTTGAAAGATATCAAAGAAAAATCTTCTAAGGAAGCACTGGAAAATAGTGATACTGAGGAGGTGGAGGATGAATTTGACGATAATAATGGTTCAGGTAATGAAAGAAGAGCGATGGAACTCAAGGAACCGAATACCAAGAAAGTGAGATGGAAGAAGGAAAGGATGAAACGGAAGAAGAAATGTTCATCCAAGTCGAGATCAATTCAACACTCTAAAGAAAATGGAGAATATTGAGAATGTGAATATGATCACGCAAGAAGATTGCGATAGCTGTGCCAGAGCTAAAGCAGAAGTATGTCGTCCAAGAACATCTCTGAGCAGAACGGCTATAAGAAACCCGTTACAAGTCCTACACTTTGATTTAAGTGGTCCATTTCCGAATATATAACATGAAAAGTCGAAATATTTCCTAGTAATTGTGGATGCTTTCTCAAACTACGTCGAAGCATATCCAATCGCGAGCAAAGCCCATGCAAGTGACATTGTCATTCGGTTCGTAAAAATTTGCCAGATCTCAAAATACTATACGCAAGAGCTTAGTACTGATGGAGGTGGTAAAAATTTGAACAGAACGCTTGATGTTTTTGCGAACAAGGCTGGTATCAAACAACTCACTACGAATCCAGGAAGATCCTATCAAAATGAGTAGCCGAACGGATGATTCGTACTATTCAGACAAAGGCAACAACTCTACTTACAGACGGAAATATTCCAATTATATTCTGAAGTGACTGTAAGAATGGCGTTTGACTTCATTAAGTGGACACCATCACGGGCAATGGGTGTAGAACTGTAAATAAATGGTCAGGAAAAGAAAATATATTCTCAGCGGGGATAATAATCAGTTCTCTAGTCTATGTTCCACCCTCACATTATTTGCCAAAATTTACAATCAGATCCACGGAATATACCTATTTAGGTCCGTCTATTAATAGACAAGGCAGTAGATTCTACTCACAAGAGACAAAGTGTGTATTTGACTCAGACCAAGCACTGCAAGTGACGAATCAATTCTATTTTCAAAAGTATAATCCTGAATTTCTGGAGATGTGGGAAAGAACAATTCTGAATTCCAGCTGGTTGACTGGAATGCCACAGATTCCGGGATTTCATCCAGATCAATCAAAACGAGATTATACACATCTCTTTGATACAGTTTCACAAAACCTACAACCAAACTCATTACAGAACCCTCCAAACATAGAAACACCGGCTGTTCCCGAAATGGATCGGAGAACAAGTGAAACACAACAGCATATTTCAACGGTAAATTATAGGAAGAAATCTGTATTAAGCAGCCAGAGGGTTACAACGTAGGACAAAAAAGTGATGTCTTGAGATTAAAGAAATCGTTGTGTGGTTGGAAACAAGCACCCCAGATATGGCATGCGACAGTGAAGAAAACAATAATGAAACTAGGCTTCACCAGAAGTGACGCTGAACCTTGTCTATGTTATAGCCGGAAAGACGGGAAACTCCAGATGAATTGATTTATACGTTGATTATATGTGGTCCAACATAGAAAGATGTCACAAAGACTCAAGCAATAATACTGAAATAATTCAACATGAAGGATCTTGGAACTCTGACAAAATTTCTTGGAATGAACATAAAATACTTCACCAATAGTATAATCCTAGTTTAAAAGATTACATTGACAAGTTAGTTGCAGAGATTGGAACAGAAACATCAAAATTACATGACATACCACTCCAGGAAGATATTCGATTACACAAGGTTCCCGAAGACGCGGAATTATGTAAGCAACCAGATTACAGAAGTTTGATAGGAAAGTTTATCTACGCAGCAAATACGGCAAGACCAGACATTGCATATGCGACACTGTACCGATCACAGTTTCTAATTAAACGAAAAGTTGGACATTATCAAGGAGCGAAAAGAGTTTTGAGATATCTTATGAAGACAAAGCACTTAGGAATGCATTATCATGAAACCGGGGAAGATGTCTTAGCATATTCAGACGCAGATTTTACAAGTCTCTTGAATAGAGAGTAAGGAAAATCTAGATCGTGAATGATAGTACTATATGCTGGATCACCAGTATCATGGATATCAAAGAAGCAAGTTATAGTAGCTACCTCCACGATAGTCGTTGAACTAATAGCAGTACATGAAGCTACGCGAGAATAATTTGGGAAAAACTCATTTCATGAATTAATGATACCTCAAAAGAATACGGTAACACAAAACATATCGATTTGAAATATAGATTTGCCGAGAGCTGCATATAAGACAACGAGGTGCGAGTTGATTTCGTCCAGTCAGAAGAGAATATCGCAGATATACTTACAAAGCCTCTTGATATCAAATCACACAAGAGGTTAGTTAAGTTAAGCGGATTGAGAGTTCCTAATGGGGGAAGTGTTGAGATTGTTACTCAATACAGGACATGAATAAAGGATTAGTACCACTGAATGTCCTATACCCTCTTGTACCAATAAGGCAAAGATCAAAATAGATAACATCAGGATCCTCTACATACAAATAGAGGCGGATTTACCCTGGAAATAAGCTCTTCAGAGAGAGGGAAAAGAAAGTAACTTACCAATGTATCAGTAGGAATGAATTACAATGTACAATGTAATACCTGCAGGTGACCTAAAAAGTACTACAGATAATTCAACACGCTCTACTCCATCGCCTACTATCACTCCAATGACGTCCATAGACTACAATGAGGATGGATTTCGGTACCACTCGTTTGATCCCAAGTCCAAAACGCAGTTTGATGCCGTTTCAAATCTCATAGCGGACCATTTATCCGAGCCTTACTCGATCTATGTGTACTGGTACTTTTTCAGCCAGTGGCCCCAATACTGCTTTTTGCTCAGTCCTGAAAACTCGGACGACATCATTGGCGTTATTATCACTAAAGTCGAACCCCACAGAGAAGTCCGGATCCGGGGATATATCGGGATGTTGGTGATTGACCCAAAGTACCGCGGAAAGGGTTTGGCCAAGAAGCTAGTGAAGTTGAGTATGGCGAAAATGACTTCCTGGGGACAGGCAGACGAAATAATGCTAGAAACAGAAGTTTCCAATACTGCTGCGTTGAATTTGTACGAGCTGCTTGGTTTTATGAGAACGAAAAGGTTGTACCGGTACTATTTGAACACACAGGATGCATTTCGGTTGATTTTTCCAATTCTGGAAAAGCTGTTGATGCGGTTGGCGTATCTTCCGCCTCTAGAAACATCGGAGGTGCAAGATAACTTGTAAATAGGGTATGATAGTGGTTTTAATGAGAATGACAGTATAATGCGGAAAGTACGACAAAAGAGGCAGGAGGAGAAGGAAAATGACAAGAAAGAATGGGTCGCGTTGCAGCTCCTTCCAGGAAAATCTCAAACACAGCCATCCCAACTTGGATGAGTTGGATATCAGAGAAGATCTATCTAACTCCTGGTATGGTGGGTGTGCATAAAACCCACCCACCAACGGTATCTATCAGCAATAGACACAGAACAATCACACGAAAAAAGCAGGCACGAGACCTAATCCAAACCGGCCCAGTATAGTCCCCTCCCCTCTTTCTCTTACTTCCCCTTATACATAATCGCCATACGAAACCACCAGTATCATTGTGTTCCTGCACAGAGTCCATGCTCCCCATCAGCGATTGCACTACTCAAAATCTCCGATTCCAACTACTCCCACAGACACCAAAAAAGCAAAAATATCATGCTAGATAGCAGGTCGCTCGAAGTAATTTCGCGGTTCAAGCTGGCGGTGCTCACACGTGCCCACCAAAAAGACCGGTCGGCCGATTTGCCCACATCCAACCGGGGAAAAAAACTTCCGGCTTCGGCGGCTAGAAACCACGCCCTCACGGCGAAAGTGGTGGAGTACGACAACCTGGAGCATCTTGTGCTCACCAATGACGTCATTGAGCGCTCCAACTATCGCAACAAGCGGCGGTGGGCCGATTTTTACGGCAAGGAAAACGACGGGTATTCGGACTTATCAGACGGGGTGCTGGAGTCCGACGACGACGAATCGAGCGATGACGATGAAGGAAACCCGTTGAAGAAACTCAGACTCAGCGAGATTTTGGCGCCATTGGCCCACCCTTCGGAGCTTGTGACCCACCCGGCCATTTCCAAGACTTACAAACTGAACTGTCTTGCCACGATGGCCGCAGAACTCATACAGTTGATTGAAACGGAGCAGAATACCCTCAACGATCTCAACAAGCTTTTGCAGGTGTTGGACGGCGAGGACTGGTACTACTTGCTTGAGGAGAATATGGGACTTCCGGAGTACGATCACGGGCTTGATGAGAGCGTCACTGCCCGCAAAAAGGCCCAGGAGCAGGCCCAGACCCAGAAGGAAGAGCAAAAAGACGCTTCGGAGCCAAAGGAAGACGACAAAAACGAAAACAAGCGGATTACGCGGTTGTCGTCCACCACGCCCGACAACGACGTGACCGACCCGTTTTTTGCCCTTCCGCGGACGCTTGCCATGTACGAAAAGGCACAGCAGAAGCAGATGGAGGAGATGCAGGAAGATGGAGACGAGTTGGAGGTTGTTCAGCACGATTTGGTCAACTACTTGCAAGTGAGTATCCAGCGGCAGTTCGAGTACATCAAGAACCTTACTACGATCCGGAACGGCATCGTCAAGACCGACCGCTACAAGAGGGACTTGTTGAAGTGGGGCCGTGAGATGCAGGAGAAAAAGGCATAGAGCGGTGGCTTGGGTGCCACGGCTGACTGGTCAACGTGGCGTCGCGGAAGATAGAGACAAGAAATGCCGAAAAAGGGAACTGGGGACACAGAGCTGCACTGGGGAGATTGAACACTCCGCCTGCAGTCCCACTATCCAGATCCAGTTGGTCTCCGGCGGGGGAAATGGCAAGAGAGAGGCTAGAGGAGATTGGCTCCATCAAGCTCGACATTGTGCTTCAATTTGTGCACAAGTTTGAAGCTCAGTTTGTGCACAAGTTTGAAGCTCAGTTTGTGCACAAGTTCGTAAGCTCAGCTTGTGTACAACTTTATAAGTTCAGTTTGTGTACAACTTTATAAGCTCAATGTGTGTACAACTTTATAAGCTCAATTTGTGTACAACTGAATAAGTTCGGTTTGCACTACTTCTACTTCGATTTGCGTGCTCCAATTTGTGTTTGTATAATGTGTGGTAACTTAGGAGGAGAGTGTAGGAGAGTGATGAACTTCAGTCCCAGATATCTAAATGCCTTTTGGATGCGCATAGACATGGCGCTTAAAGTGTTCAATGTGTTCGCTTTAATTGGGGGCAGGATAGGCGCTCCTAACTACAAGAGAACCCGTTGTGGAATCTTAGAAACTTCTATGGGCTCTAAAAATGTCTTTGCTCGATAGAATGATGTACACCTAACTCTTAAATTGGCGCAAATGCCTCCATTGCCATAGCGACATTGAGTGTAGCGACATTGAGTGTAGCGACATTGAGTGTAGCGACATTGAATGTAGCGACAAGAAGTGTAGCGACATTGAGTGTAGCGACATTGAGTGTAGCGACATAAAGTGTAGCGACATAAAGTGTAGCGACATCGACTGCAACATTGACTGTAGCGACATCCACTGCCATTTTCGCCCTCAAAACACATCATCTGGACGTGAACACACTTTTCCGAAAACCTCTTCTATACACCACTCACTTTATCCGATCTCCATCACTCCAATATCACAAAATTCACTTATCTCCCTCACTTGATCCTATCCTCCTCGACGAGTCTCGTCCTGTACATTGTACACGCGTTGCATACTGTGTATAACCGTGAACGCGTCGCGCCCGCCACGCGCTAACCTTTTCTTCCTTTTCCGTCTCTTCACTTTCTCATCTTTCTCTACTTCCTACTCTTCCTCCCTCTCTTTTCTCACTATGCTTGAAGGTAAATTCGACGAAGCCAGTCTTCTCAAAAAGATCGTGGACTCCATTAAGGACTGCGTGAAGTTATGTAACTTCAATTGCACTGAACACGGCATTACCGTTCAAGCGGTGGATGACTCCAGAGTTTTGTTGGTTTCCTTGCTTGTGGGCCTGTCGGCGTTTTCCGAATACAGATGCGACCGTGACGTCACCTTGGGTATCGACTTGGACTCGTTTTCCAAGATCATCAAGTGTGGTAACAACGAGGACTACTTGACTTTGTTGGCGGAAGATTCTCCCGACAATGTCATGACCATTTTCGAGGACAAGAAGAAGGAGCGTGTTTCCGAGTATTCGTTGAAGTTGATGGACATCGACTCCGAGTTCTTGAGAATCGACGACATGCAATACGACTCCGTCATCAACATGCCCGCCACCGAGTTTTCCAAGATTGTTCGTGACTTGAAAAACCTCAGTGAGTCGCTCAACATCACCGTGACCAAGGACTCGGTCAAGTTCAGCGCCGAGGGTGAGTCTGGAACCGGTTCGGTGGTGTTGAAGCCTTACACCGACATGGACCGCCCCGAGGAGTCTGTTACCGTCAACTTGGAAAACCCAGTTGACTTGACCTTCGGTTTGAAGTACTTGAACGACATCATCAAGGCCACTGCGTTGTCCGGAACCATCACCATCAAGTTGGCCGACAAGACTCCTGCCTTGTTTGAGTACAAGTTGGATGCCGGCGGATACTTGAGATTCTACTTGGCTCCAAAGTTCGACGAGGATGATTAAGTCCACACGGGAGCAGGGCTCATTGTATTGGAATACACACTTAATAGGATACTGTTGCGCGTTTTGCCATGGCCGGTCTCTGCTGTCGTGTAGAGTGGCATCCCCAATGTAGTATTGCCACTGCCCAACTTACATCAGCATTTCTTTTACTCGGACTTCAAGCCATTTACTTCGGTGGCTAACGCTGTTTCGAGACAGCCGCAAACAATAAAGTTTCGTATAAAAACCGGCCCTCGGTTGTGTGGTCGGTCAATCTATGCAACGTTGTATGCTTCTTTTAGCCTATAATTGCAAGAAATCGTCTGTCCTTGAACCTTGGTTTTAGTCCCCCTAGATGCGAGTCAGCTAATCATGCTTTGCATGCTTTTGAACGGCCTTCACTGGTGACCGCTTATTCTCTTGGAGTGGCTTGTCGCATATGCGCTATCCGATCATACGTACCAGAACTTTTGCATTATCGAATGGATCATTGTTCCTGGTTGGAACTAAAACGAAACCTTTGCGAATTGACCTCAACGACCCATGCAATATTGCACCGGGGTCTCTAAAACGGTTATAATCTCTAAAATACGTAAAGTGGCATAGTCAATAAACTAAGCCATTCTATTATTAGATGGTGCAATACTGTCATTTACGTAGATCGTCTAAAAGAAGAGGAAAAAAAAGGGCAGGGTGAAATTGGTTTGGATTGTTCGGACACAGTGACGAAAACCTTCTACTCGGCCTCGTGCTTTCCAAATACGATCGTATTCTCCTGGTATTCGGATTCTTCTGTAATCTTTCATCGACGGATGGTTGCAACTACAAATAAACCGAGATTCAGTATTTTGAAATCTATTTCGAGTAATTTCTGCATTTGGACCTATTAAGTCCCAGAGGGGAAGCAACTGGAATTTACCGGGTATAGCAAAGGGATCCACATGACTGATGTCATGTTTACCATTCTCCTGTCGTGCTTTTTTTTTCTCGCTAGACAATTTTCCCCTTTGTTCCAATTTTATTTTTTTCGGGTTGTCAAGAGGTTCCCTTTTTGTATTTTGGCCAATTTAAAAGCATGTTAGAAATAGGAGAAATACATGTTATAAAAACTACATCTTCGAAGCAGCCGTTGAACATCTGATCATTCGGGAATGGACCGTCTTGTACATGTTTGCCAAAAAAACAAAAATTATTGTGCTGGGTCTGCAGAGGGGTCAAACGCTAAGATTTTACCCCTTCCACAGCCAATAGGATCAAGAATGGAGTGACACTAAACCAATTGTCGAACACGTAAAAGATTCAACTATGATAGTGTAGATAGCACACCGTGGCCAACCTCATCTTTAAAGCACCCGAGGCAATACTACAATCATCAAATGCCGGTGAGATCGGGCCAGTGACGGAAAATAATTGCTACAAACGTATGAACAAAGACGACAGCAAAGCAACAAATATGCCGCATGCATATTATGTATGCCAGTGGCCTCATTAAACGGTGTAGATGAACTCCAGGTGTCGAGAAAAGCGACAAACACTGCATGACGGATGCGCCTGAATTGGGTGAGAATTTGACTTGGGTTACGAGCTCACACCCGGCCCCTTACATTCTATGAAATGGCACATATGGACCAAAGCGATCTGAGTGAGCCCAACCATGTGGGAAACGACGATCCTTTCCGGTCCTGAGTACGGGAAGGGCCGATCAGTGTATGTTTCGCTTACGCGGTCGCTTACAGAAAGTACGCGCGATTCTCTGCATTCTCGGATCAACTCCCCTTCCGTTTTGGGGTCTTGGCGCATACGAGTGCATGCGCTGTCAAAAGTTGACAAAAACCAGGCACCACCTATAAGCACCTGCGATTCGGTGCATGAATGGGCTGGACTTAGCATATTATAAGCAGGCGCGGGGTATCTCGCCGTCTTAAAAAAAGCATCTCCAGCCGGAGGGTTCAGGCCATTTCCAGGTGGTGTGTTGTTGTCAACCCAATATTTTTTTGGCTCATGGGGCATTGCTTTTGCACCAGTCCATGCACGCCTCTCATTATTAGCCCTTCCAGCTAGGCTTTTATTTGTCGGACCGCTTTCTGAACCATCATGACCACCACGGTCATATCTTTACTATAGTATCCTGGCCTCTATTGTCTCGTTTGCATCCGAATATCCTGCCCTTTTTGCTCTCCTTCGGTCCGCCATGCTAGACAAGTCTGAGCCCAAGCAAAAGAGCCGACCTCCGCCCACAGAAGCATGCTTTGTGCCGAATCCAAATGCTGCTTCTATTTACCCCAACCACGAACCCCCACTCGTGCCGCCATATTTACAGATGAATGCGCCCCAGGCGTATAACCCCGGTCCTTTTGGAGCTAATCTCGCATCTGGAACTTCCGATCCTCGGAATTCGACAAAGCCGTTTCTGGAGATGCCCGAGCAGCCGTGGTTGATGACGGAGCAGCCTTTTTCCCACGCAAAAGAACCGATGAGCCACGCAAAGAACATATCCATCTCTCTGTATTTTGATGCAGTTCGACTAACGGAAGAGGTGAAACTGCAGCCTGATGTCTCCAACTTCCAACCGCAGCCACCGCCTCCGCCTCCGCCTCCAGGGCTAGAAATCCCGTCCTCGTTTCCTTCTGATTTGCATCTCTCGTCGGAGCCAACTCTACTCGAAAACCAGTCCATCCTTGAATCCCATGGGGTCGGCCCACTTGCCGACTCCAGTCGTTCGCTCAATTCTCACCCACTTTATTCTGCTCCAAGTTATGGGCCCCCGTTTTCCGAATCGGCCCTGTGCCCACCCGAGCACCAGTATACACCCAAAGGGGATCAGTATCCTTCCAAATTGGACTACAACCCAAAAATGGAATACCAGCTCAAACCAGATTATCACTCTCGAGTGATCTATCCTATCAAAATGGAGGAGCCTCCAAAACTGTATCCTAATGGTCTAGCAACGGGCGAAATGCAGCTTTTCCATGAAAATCCAAACCTAATTCCTGATCCAATGTTTTCTCCCATCCAGCCGGATCTCCAACGCCAGATAAGCCACCAGCTCAGACTACAGCTTCTGTGGCCACAAAAACCAGCGGTAATTCAAGAGCAAACGAAAAATAGTGGATCCAGTCCTCATTTTTCTGGGGACCCTACGATAGCGACAAACTTTTTAAATGCTACTTGGACAAAGCGGCTCTGGAAAATCACGTCTGTTGACGTTTTGAACGTGAATTCCTATTTGCTCTCTTTTCTTCGAGAAGAAGGAGACGACATTCCCTTGGACGAGTTCTACAACATCTTGTATAACTTCGACAAGTTACACCAATATATGGAGACGAACACGGAAGCAAAAATCGATAAGGTGGAACCGAAAGACACCTTTGATAATTCTGCACGTCTCTTCCACAGAATATTGGGAGTTTTTCGGAACCCCGACCAGCTCCGACTATACTTCCCGTCTGCCGAGCTCAACTTGTCCAAAGTTTCGTCAGTTAATTTCTACGATCTTCTTCGGTCGTTTTTGGCACTCAAAATACTTGCGGCCACATTGGTAGAAGTGAAAGACAGCAAATACGTGGGCGGAGTGCCGATCATCCCACGCCACACAATCTACAAGGTGTACTATATTTTGTGCCAAATGCTCATTCTCCGGTATCCCGGGTCCAATGGGTCAGACACACAGAAAAGCATTATCTTGGGTCAGTCTAAATTGGGCAAGTTGCTCAAGTTGACCTTCCCCACGCTCAAGTCTAAACGGCTCGGCCGCAGAGGTGAGTCCAAGTACAACTACTTGGGAGTAGTGTGGAACAAGCAGGTGGTGGAGCACAGCATTCTTGACCTCTGCGATCTAGAGCAGCCGCAGCTCAACCAGACACTTCGGAGACTGGAAGCATTGCGGGCATCTTCCAAAGAGAAGAGCAAAGCGTCGGCCATGAGTGGCTCTGCGTCGTCGGAAGTGAACCCTTTGGCGATGGAGCGCCCAGGAATAAATTCGCCGGGAATAGAGGCAGCTGGAGTCAATTCTCAGTCCAGAAGAAGTGCTCCGGGAACGAATTCTCCGTCAGTAACGTCTCCTTCTGGAATCAACGCCCCAGCTCGAGAAATGGACCCACTGGTTATGAATCCCACCCCAAATGCCATGAACCATATGAATGCCATGAACCCCATGAGCCCCATGAACCCCATGAACCCCACCACCATGAGTCCGCCCGCAACCACTCTGCCCAACCCGTCGTGGAGAGCCAAGACCGGCACCAACAGCACATTTGTCCGCCCCAACAGCATGTTCCCTGCCGACATGGGCCTGCCGCGGCGGGGGTGGATGCAGAAGCACTTGCGGCGGTCCGTAGGCATATTGCGCCCGCTCGGCATCGACCGCACCGCGCTCGACAGCATGGTTGACGTGAGCAACATGAAAACGTGCGACGAGTGGCTCTTCTCGCGGTTCTGCCGGTGTCTCGACACGCTCTTGGCGTCGCAGCCGCGGCAGTACCTCCACCTCTTGCTCGTGGTGGCGCTTTTGGTGCTTCTGCGCTTGGCCGCAGCCCAGGGCCCGGTTCTGGCGCTCAAGACCAACATCGACCACCTTGCGCTCCACCTTCTGGCCAAGTACGCCCACAGCAGCATCTCGCCCGTGCTTGGCACCTACACCAGCATGATGCGGCGCATGGCGCACGTCCACGGCCTTCTCGACCAGCTTGTGCACCACCGGCTGGCCGGCCTCGCTCTGGCCATGGCCTCGGATGTGGCGGCCCTTTTGGCGCTCGACAGCACCCACCCGTTTGCTTGCGACATCATGGACCACAGCCCCGGCATGCATCTGTGGTCCAACTTGCGCCGCATGGTGTGTGACAGCATGGTGTACACTGCGTGTGGGCGAGGGTTTGTGTTCGGTCTGGAAGATGTGGTGGGCCGGGTGGATCATGCCGCACGCCATCTCGAGCGGGTGGTGGGCCAGGTGTCGCAGAAGATGCTCGAGGACCGCTTGGGCGGCCTGGCGACGCAGTATGCGCAGTGGGTGGTGCAGACGGTGCACCGGTGCCTATTTGTGGCGGAGGTGGTGGAGTACCCGGTGCCGATTATCTGTGGCTGCTGCGTGTTCACCACAAACCAGATTCTTCTGTTTTTGGGGGCCGAGCACCGGCGGCGCGGGGGCGGCGACGACGTGATGCGCTACTGGTGGCTTCTCGCGTCGTTTTTGAGCGAGTACGCCGGGGTGGTGGGCGAGGTAGTGGGGCTCCAGCAGTATGTAGGGTAAGGTGAAGATGAGATGAGTGGTGAAGAGGTGAGAAGAGGTGAGAAGAGTGGTGAAGAGTGGTGAAGAGTGGTGAAGATGAGAAGAGTGGTGAAGATGACAAGAGTGGTGAAGATGAGAAGAGCGGTGAAGAGTGGTGAGAAGGTTAGGAGAATAGACGATACAGAAGAGCTTAGTAGAAGGCTGTGCAAACACACGTCCGCTTTACAGGTAAATGGCCTGTGAGCAATGGATGTCAACGAATTTGCAATCGGTTATCTGCTCGTTTTATCTGCTCGTTTCGCATGCTAGTGGTTTCGCCGTCAGCCAGCGGTGCTCGTCCCACATCGGCTTCCAATCGACCATATCGCCCGATACAGCTCTCCCCTGCGGTGCACCACGCATCACGCCACAATCACCGATACAGAGACGGCCGGCGCCATCTTTGTGTGAGCACTTGAAGCAGCGGGCTGGTTCTGCACCTGTCTAACCCGGATCCCACCATTCCTCCAGCCAACTCGCTAGTGGGCGCCCTTCTGCATACACGCCCGTAGCCTTTGGTGGCCCGCATTCGCCCCGCATCCACCTTCCTGTTGCGGCTTATCGCCCGCTATATATTCCGTCCGCACCCAACGGTTTTCCCGTCAGCTCCTCCATCATGCCCTACTCCGTGATAATCATCGGAGCCGGCATGGCCGGCGTCAAGACCGCGCTCGACCTCTACCAGGCCGGCGAAATCAACACCGTGATTCTCGAGTCCCGCGACCGCTTGGGCGGGCGCCTTGTTCTGCACAAATCCACAAAGAACCCCACCGTCAGCTACGACTTTGGCGCCTCGTGGTTCCACGACGCCTTGGCCAACCCGCTCTTGGACAAGGCCAAGCGCTTGGGCAACATCAACTACTTCTGGGACGACGGCAAGCACGTGTACGTCGACAAGGACTGCAGAGCCATCGACACGTGGAAGTTCCACACCGCAGTGGCCGAGTTCAACACCTACTGCCGCCACGTGTACGCACGCAACCCGTCCAAGCCGGACATGAGTCTCGCCCAGTTGTTTGACGAGTACCGCGCGGCCCAGGGCCTGAACTTGACCGACGCGCAGGCGGAGTACGCCCGCCAGACGGTGCGGTTGTGGTCGGAGTTGTGGGACGGGTTGTCGTGGACGCAAACGTCGGCCAAGGGCGCGGCCGACGACGACGGCCACTTGGGCCGCAACGCGTTTGTGTGCAACGGCTTCTACTCTGTGTTCAAGAACGAGTTGGACGAGTTGCCCCGGTGGTACCAGGAGAAGAACATCCGCCTCAATACTCAGGTCACCCACATCGACTACTCCGACCCGCAGCAGGTGGCCGTGACCACGGCCGCGGGCGAGGTGCTCACGGCAGACTACGTGGTGGTCACGGTTCCTGTTTCTCTCTTGCGCTTGGCCGATCCGGCGGACGAGTGCTACCTCTCGTGGACCCCGGAGTTGCCTCCTCGCTTCACCGACTTGTGGCCGCTGAGCCAGTTTCTGTCGTTGGGGAAGGTTGTGTTTGAGTTTGACAAGCCGTTCTGGCCCGAGGATGTACACCGCTTCTACGTGCTTGCCTCGCAGAACCACGACGACGACGGCTCGGGCAAGCCTCAGCCTTGGCAGTACCCTTCCATCTTCGTCAACTACTACGCCATGTGCGGCACTCCGTCGTTGGTGGCGTTGACGCAGGACCCGCTCTCGTCGCAAATCGAGAGAATGACGCCAGACCAGATCTGGGCGTTGTTCGAGCCGGCAATGCACCAGATTGCATCCCTGCCGGTATCCAGGCCCTTCAACATTCTTAATACCCCGTGGAACAACGACAAGTGGGTGCGTGGATCGTACATGGGCTCGCGCGTGGGCTCTGACTTGTCGCTTTTGTGTGACACCTTGGCCCAGGGGTTGAACGACCGCGTGCGCTTTGCTGGAGCAGAAACCATGGGCGACTCCTCGAATGGCTGTGCCCACGGTGCGTGGATTTCCGGCGAAAGAGAAGCTCGCCACATCTTGAAGCACATGCAGAAACGCCCAAAGTTGTAGGATCCCCGCGCGGTCTTGCGGTGGGTATTTGAATGTGGCTAAGGGACTTGTGGTTTTGGGATTGGGGGGCTGCCTGCCACTGTGGTGTGTTGGGTTGTACAGTGCGGCTATACGGGTGACTGTGCGGCTATACGGGTGACTGTGCTCGGCCAATGCGGCTGCTAGAGATGGCAAGTTGGATTACCTATACAGCATACTCTCCATTGGAGAATCCTATCGCATAACACTGGAGATATTGGACCAGGCTAAAGTACGTGGCAGCCACCACAGAAAATAATAATTGACGTTGCGTCCGTTCACTTCTTGTAAACCATCTCGCCATGCACAAAGATAAGCGTGCCTCTAGCATCCTCCGCCCACTTGCGGAGATTATCAACTACCGTCTTCTGGTCGTATTTTAGGTCCGCATACTCGGTTCCTTCAAGGATCCGCGGCTCCATCATGGCCAAATACCGCTTCCTGTCCTGTTCACTGCTGATAAACCAAACCAGTCCCGACATGGTGAGGTTTTTCTCGTCGTATCCTGCCTTGAGTGCTTGGTGCTTCAACAGTCTCCCGCCAATTGTCAGCGTAGTGCTTCTGACGGGAGTACTCGCGTAATATATCTCCCCATACTCTTCCGGATAGATGGTCGTCATGGAAAGATCACCATTCTTGACACACACATAACCTCCTTTTTTGCACACTCTCAACATTTCCGCCAAGCCAACATCCGGCTCCGCAAGATGAACCACCACTTGCAGCGCATGCACAACGTCAAACGATTCATCTTCAAATGGCAATTTGTACACCAGTCCTTCCTGGAAATCCACATTTTCCGGTAAATCCTCTTGGGCTTTGGAAATCTCAACCAACTCCGCCATGGGCTCCACGCCCACAACCTGCTTCACGTACTTTCCCAAGTCTTTCAGAATAGACCCAGGACCAGATCCAACATCGAGCAACTTCTGCTCCTTGTTGAGGTAGGGAATGATATAAGGAACGGCATTTTCCACCGTTCTCCACGAGTGAGTATTGGAAATCAGCTTCGAGAAGCCTTTGTTATAGTAGTCTTTGCCAGACATGAGTAGGTGGCAATTGTGACCGTTGGAGATTGTGCATATTCGCCTCTTTATACATACAAACCATACAATGGTTGTGAGCTAACTAAGGGGTCATTTTTTTCGCACCCTATTTTGCTAAATAGGAACTCCAATGGATATTTCGGATCTGACAATCTCTTTGTTTTCTACTCGATTCTCCGAGTTACTGTTTAGGCATATTGCTCAAATGCGGGGTTTGTTATGTAGGAGTCAAAATTGCACACGCTATCAATATTGTAGATAGAGAATGTGCTGAGGCGATATTTGTCTTGAAGAAATTCAATTTTGTCATACGAGGCTCATTTTTCAAATGTCCGCTTCTTGGGTCTCGATTGGTACGCGCAATGAGAACAGAATTCAGTTATCGACATAAAGTTGACAGAGAAGTCATTATTTCGGGAAAAGAGTTAGGGTAACTACTCAAAAAAATATTTCCGTCGCCAATGCGACTGAGTCGTTATCAATTGGCCCGTTTTTGGATTTTTTACCAACGTAGGAAAGTAAGTAACACGGACGTACATGTAGATCTGCATTAACATTCGCAGTTTTACGGGAGTAGTACCAAGCAAAAGTAAAAATAGAGAAACCAAAAATTACAGAAAAAAAATAAACCAAACGAGAAAAGTATCTCTGATCACAATAAATAAGCTCCATACTGATAAGACAATACAGGTACAATGACATAGATAAAGACAGATTCATGCTCACGCAGTCGGATCTAACCAAACCCGAACTGCAACACAAACTATTGCGGTTACAATCCTCGAAAAGTAGTAGTATGACAATACGCAGCATGAATTATTATCTTATCTCTACAGGAAATACACGAAAGAAGGATTACCCGTTAATATCAAGCTTTCACTAGGAAGACTGCACACATCCAAAGCGTTTCTCCACATTTAGACTAAATACCATCTTCTCCCCAAAGCTTCGATTATACCAATCATTGTGGAAAAAAGGAACAGCAATGAAACACTTACCGGTACATGTTCATCAGACTATAGAAAACTACCAGCTCACATCCAAGTCTAAACGTTTTCGACGGCTCACACCGAAACACGAGAAGAAAATCGTGGAAACGATTGCCCAGACCCACCAGTCGAAGCAGTTGTTAGAATTGATTGGAAAAAGAGACCACTACAACAAGAAAATCTACGAATTGCTAAATAGTGCCGGAGAAGAGATGGATCCGCTGCGAATTGACGATCTTGCTGAAGCGGAACACCATATTGAACGAAGATTCATGCGGAAAATCGAAAAGGTCGACCAGGTGAAATCTCTCATTGACAAGCACACACGGTTTTACCAGGAAATCGAGCAGCGGCAAAAAGCGATTTTGGCCAAATACACCCCCAGCCAAAGTTACCAGGGCCTTTCTAAGCTCAAGTCCTTGAATTCGCATGCAGAACGAGACCGGGAACAGGCCAAGGCCAAAGAACTCCAGGAATTTTACCAACAGGTGATGGAGAAACAGAAGGCATATGCGGCAGAATCTACCTCTATGTTAAAACAACTACAAGTTCCTTTTTTTATTGGTGACAGAGACCAACACAACAGTGACAAAGAGCAAGTTTTGCAGTTACTATACAAGTTAGCGGGGCCGAATGCCTCCACCTAGGAATCCCACCGCAGAGAGGTCCAGGTAGAGATACGCAGCATGTAATATTCGGGACAGATCTAGGGTATAGACGACAAGAATGCAAGCAGAACAAATTATATGGATACTTGTGGTACTTGTGGTACTTGAGGCACTTGTGGTACTTGAGGTACTTGTACTTATGGTACTTTTGGTACTTTTGGTACTTGTGGTTCTTTGGTACTTGTGGTACTTTTGGTACTTGTGGATACTTGGTACTAGTAGAATCTTGTAATCAGTCTTGCACTTGTAGAAATAACAAAGATATCCATCAAGATACTCCCTCTAGCATCTAGATCACTTGGTTCTCACGGTGTAGTCATCTCCAGACTGGGTGATGTAACGCACCCACGGATAGGACTGGTACTGCAACTTGGGCTCGTTGATACGCAAGTAGCGTACCTGGATACCCGAGGTGGTGAAGTAGGGAATGGAAAACGTGACCTTGATGGGTTTTTTCAGCACAAGGTTCTCGGTATCCGTGACCGCAGGCAAACCCAACTCCGCCTTCATGTGGAACTGCTTCCCTCCAGGGAAAGTCTTGAGCTTCCACACCAAACACGACTTTTCCGGAATCCACTTGACCGTTCCGTACTCCGGCACAAACTTCGGCGTGTCCGCGTCCTCCGGAATGGGAATGATCACCTCCACGTTGTTGGCGGTGGACTTTTTGCGGATTTGCGCCTTGACGGAACACAAGATCTCGATCCGCGAGTGCTTGTGCACCACAGTCTTGCAGTTGACCAAAATGAGCGGCTTCATCAAAAACTGCGCCGACAGCAACCGGTACGACATCACCGTGAACTCGCCGTCGGGCGGAATAAACGTGATGATGCGCTCATTCTCGAACTTAGACAAGCGCACACACTGGTGGAACTTGATGTCCTCCATTTCGATTTTCTTGGACCCCGGCGCGGACTCGGTCGGGGTGTCATCGTCGATGGCGGTGGAAAAAATCCCCTTGTCGTTTAGCCCCAAGCGAAGATCAGGCATTCCACTCAACTTGGACTTCATTTTGATTTCACCGAGAATCTCGGAGTTCAACACCTGGCCGTTGGCATTGATGAGCATGTTGATGGACTCCACCACGTCCAAAAACGCCTCGTTCTTCTTGTAGGTGATTCCGTCTTTTCTCCAACTCACGGCATTCGTAACCGCATTGGGCGGCTGGACAATGCGGGATGGGGTTTTTCGGATCAACTTGTAGTAGTCTTGGGTGATGTACTCCTTCAAGATCTTGGTATCGGTTGTTTGCGGCACCCCAAAGTCCATCATCTCGTCCAAGAGTTCGTAGGTGATGACAAAGTTGTCTCGTATCGACTCCTCCTCCAAGCTCTTGAAGTACTGGGTGAGCACCTCAACCACACGGGAGAGGAAAACAATAATGGCCACGATGTTCTCGTTTTTTCGGGTCAACGCACACACATACAAGTTGTTGTGGTTGATGAACACATAGTTAATGCCATTGTGGTTGATGTACGGCTTGTAGAGGGACTCATCTTCGCCGTTTTCCAACTCCAAAAGAAGAAGAGGGAAGTTGTCTATGGTTTTGGGCGGAATGTCGCCCTTATAGTCTCTAGAAAGAAGAGGTTTTCCCTTGATGTCGAGGAAATGGATCTGAGACGCCATGGTGGTGATAGAGTGGAAGCAAGAGCGCGGACAAGTATTTGGGTGAGGTTTCACACCCGTACACCAGCGCTATGGTAGAGGAAGAGGGAGAGAGAAGAGGGAGAGAGAAGAGGAAAGGAAGAGGAAAAGAAGAGGGAAAGAAGAGGGAGAAGAGAGAGAAAGGAGAGAAGAGAAAAGAGAGAAGAGAGAGAAGAGAGAAGAGAGAAGAGAGAAGAGAGAAGAGAGAAGAGAAGAGAGAGAAGAGAAAACGAGGTCAAACGGAGAATGCGAAAGAAAGAAACCAAATGTGAACCGGCACCCAACGTGGCCATTAATATTTTTCGGGAACCACATCGGACGTTAGCAGGAGCCCCAGCATTTCTCTCGTTTTGCTTCACCGTGAAAACCCACCTGGAGCGGACAAATCACGTTTTGGTCAAAAGTGGAGAACCGTAGCGTGGCCAAATATGCCGGAATTCCACACCGAGCCCATGACAAATCCAAACCTCCCGTGTCTTACCCCGTAAAAATAAACAAAGGGTACTACGGTGCCACACAGGGGACTGTGTGCAGGCACATATGCAAACGAAGCCTTAGCACCTGCGAAGGGCTGTCGGTGGCGCCGCAAAAAGTGAGAAAGTAGGCAATTGCTGACCTTTGTTTCGTTTCCAGCACCTCTTTTCCTCGATTCTCCCTTCTCCCGAACCAGAAACACACCCGTATACAAATATAGAATCCTGCAGACAGAAGCAAATGCAGGTGGGTGCACTCTAATGTTGCAGAGGTGCATGAAAATCACTTGGCACCCGACCATTATTATGAGAGTTTTAAAATCGGCAGATCACTAACTCAAGAATAAATAGTGATTGCTTCTAGTGCAAGTATAAAACCGTCTTTCGCTTTTGTTTCTTTGCCCACTCGATTAGCCGCTTGACAGAGCCTGTTACTGGCTACTACATCTTATACCCTCCTCTTATTCCAGGATTCCACACTCGCTCAACCCCCCCTAACAGTCCGAGGAATTATCCAATTCCACTCCAATAAGAAACCTAAAACAAACATCGCTCCAAGTTAAATTTCAGTCTGACCCTTTCCTTAACTGCCAAAAAGAAAAAAAAAAACTCTCTCGATGTTACTCTTCTTCTTCTTTCCGCTTCTCGCAGCCGCGATTCTGGCCATCACTACCGATGGAAATGCTTTTTTTGTTGACGGAACCTCGGAACGGTTCTATATGCGCGGTCTCGACTACCAACCCGGCGGATCTTCGCTCCTTTTTGATCCATTGTCGGACTCTACCACTTGTGAGCGTGATATTAAGTACTTCAAGGAGCTTGGTATCAATACTATCCGGGTTTACTCCATCGACAACACCGCCAACCACGACGAGTGTATGGACAAGTTGGCTGATGCAGGCATCTACTTGATTTTGGACGTGAACATCCCTAAGGCGCTGATTGCCAGAGATGAAGGTGCTAACTGCTCCTACAACACTATGTACTTGAATGAGGTGTTGGCCACAGTGCGGGTGATGTCCCAGTACAACAACACGTTGGGATTTTTCGCCGGAAATGAGGTGATCAACGATGCAGATACGACCGCAGCGGCTCCGTACGTCAAGGCCGTGGTGCGTGACATCAAGAACTTCCAGCGCAACACCGGATTACGTCACATTCCCGTGGGCTACTCTGCAGCAGACGTGGAGGAGAACAGATTGCAGACGGCCATGTACTTCAACTGCGGAGACGATGAAATGGCCCGTGTGGATATGTTTGGCTTCAACGACTACTCGTGGTGTGGAGATTCGTCCTTCACCACTTCCGGATACGACCAGAAGGTGGAGGAGTTCAGCAACTACTCGGTTCCAATCTTTTTCTCTGAGTTTGGCTGCAACCATATCTCGCCTCGGCCATTCACCGAGATCGGCACCATCTTCTCCGACAAGATGCTGCTGGTGTTTTCCGGAGGTCTTGTGTACGAGTATTCCATGGAGGACAACAACTACGGGTTGGTGGAGATCTCGTCCAACAACAAGACGGTGGAAACCAACGACGACTTTGACAATCTCAAAAAGGAGTTTGCCGATACCTCCAATCCTTCCGGCGACGGCGGATACAGCAAGGATCTCGACTACTCCGACTGTCCAAAAAAGACCTCTTTGTGGGATGCAGACGATACCCTTCCAGATACTCCTTTGGGTGCGTTGAAATATGTCAACGGAGATGTCGATCCAGAGGGAAATGGCTTTGATGGCAATACCCAGTGGGCCTGTGTTGATGGCAACAATAATGTCGACGACTCGAGTGACTACTCACGTCTGAGCAGGAGTCTGCTGACCAGGAGCAGCACAGCAACTCTGTCGTCGACGTCTACTTCCACGTCGTCGTCAAAGAAGAACGATGGAGCGGTGCAAACGACGTCGTCGATCGGCTTGTTGGCCGCTATTCTTGCAATGATGATCTAGTGTTTAGCAATGCAAAATTCCTCGAGTGTTCGTAGGTCCTTGTTGGTAGAGGCGGAGTACAGGCCGCTACTCAGTTCATCTCTTAATCCCTTTTCTTCGTCTTTGTCCTTACGTCGCACCTTCTCGTCATTTTCATCACTAACACTCTTAATTTGCATTTATTAATGTTGCATTTCTACACCTTCACACTCACGACTTATATTCCTTAGGCCTTCTGCTTGAGCCCGTACATCATCTCCTCCTTGTTGATCAAGTGGCCGATGCTGTCCACCTCCTCCAACAACTTGTCAACGTCATACATCCAGCTGTTCAACAACTCGTTGATGTTTTCGCTGTTGCTGGTCACCTGGGATGCGCCCGCAGCCGCCCCGTGTTGCAACTTCTCGAACTTGATCACACCCTGCGGTCTATTGATCTTGGCCCGAATCATGCCGCTGTTCACCAACTCGCTGACATAGGTCTCGGCCTCTGCCAACGTCACCTGCAACAACAACGCCAACCGGTCCAACTTTATGAACAGATAGTACTTGTTGACGATACGCAAGTTGTGCTCGATGATGCGCTTCTGCAAGTTCTTGGTGTTGGTGTCGTTGTCGGCGAAAACAGGCAGCTGGCTGAAATAGTGGCTGTGGTACTCGGCGTTGATCTTCTCAATGTGAATAAGCTCGTTGGTGGTGAATGTGTCCAACAACTTGTACACCTGCGCATCCACGTTCTTGGCGAAGACCGGGTTGGCCTTGATTTTGTGCATCAAGTCCGACTGCAAGTTGTCGTACGGCGCCAAGATGATGTAGTAGATGATCGACACCAACAAGGTCTTGTAGGCAGAGGACTCCTTGACCAACGGGATTTCCATCAAAAGAAGCGAGTTCTTGACGGTGGTGAGGTAGTCGTTCTCGAACTTGGAAATCTGCAACAAGTACTCCAAGTACGTGGCCTTGTACTGGTCGGCCTTGTCAAACCCAGTCAAGGTCTTCAAGAGAATCTTGCGTCCCAACACCTTGGCCTGCGAGTAGTCCTTCTTCTGCAATGTCAACCGCACCTGCTCCAAAATGTACTCGATTTTCGTTTCAAACGGCATCAACGAGTATGTTTCCACCTGCAAGTCGCACAAGATCTCCGTGGCCTTGTCCAAATCGTTCTTCTTGTCCAAGTAGATTTCGGCCAAGAGCTTGGAGACCACCGCACGCTCAACCTCAACAAAGATCTTCTTGTCGGTGACAGTGCGGATGGTTTCAATCACCTTGATCTTGGTTTCCAACTGCTGGGGGTTGTTGTTGTCCAACTGCGGCAATTGGTCAATCACCCGCTGGATCATGGTCTGGATGGAAGTTTTCAACTGGCCGTGTTTCTTGGATAACACGGTGATCAACTCGTCCAAATAGTCCCAGTCATTGTTCTTCACAAGCGTGTCCACCACGGCGGTTAGAATGCGCTTGCTCAGAGCCAAATCCGACGATTGTCTGATTTGCTTTTCCAACACCAAGTACTTGTCGATGGCCTGTTTGTAGTCGGGCAATGCCTCGATTATGGGAATCTGCTCATTTAAGGTGGCGGAGTAGTCCTTTTCTGCCTTCAACGGATCTTCTCTGGACATTCTGGTGGAGTCGTACTACTTTTGGTGAGCACACTTGTGATATCGCCACTGGCGTGCGCGCCTCAAACCGAGGGTGATTTGCGGAGGTTTATAGATCGGTGCTGTACCATGGTTGGGATTCCTTCAATTCTCTATTTTTTAGTCTACTTTTGGTCTACAGTCTACACTTGTCTAGGTTTTGATTTACAGTTTACGTTTTGGTCGTTGAGTCTACTACTGTTGAGTCTCTGTTGAGTCTACAGTCTACTCTTGACTCTACAGTCTACTCTTGACTCTACAGTCTACTCTTGACTCTACAGTCTACTCTTGACCCTACAGTCTACTCCCGTCTACTTTTCAGTATTAGTCTATTCCCCTTCCGGTCATACCCTCCTCTCTATTCCCTCTCAGCTTCTTCTCTCTACTGGTAATTTCGCTCGTACATCTCTCTCTCCGTCTCTGTCACGTCTTAGTCACCGCCTTTCTTCGTTACTCTCTGTAACCTGGACCTAAAAGGGAGTGGTTCCTCTTTCTTCTCTTACTCCGTCCAGTCACACGGTCTCCCAGATCAACCACCTTCCATATATCTTTCCTCAGTCTTATATTATCTATCTATCAACCATATCCAGCACATGAGCCAGACATCTATTAAACCCTGCAGTTGTTGATGTCAAGCACCAAGATATCGGAGGCACCGGCCTTCTTCAACTCATCCATGACAATACTGATTTTCTTCTTCTCCACCATCGACGAAACCGCAACCCATGGCTCGGACTCGCTGCTGGTTTGCTCCAACGCAGAAATAGTGGCGGCTCTCTTGCCAGGAGTGATCTTCAACACCTCCGGAACAATGGATCTGGGCGCGTTGTAGTTGCACAAGACGTATCTTTGCGCCGCCATGATACCTTGGAATCTTTGGTGGACGGTTTCCACAATCTCTGGGAAACGAGGCGACTTGGACGAAATCAAGTGCGCGGACGTTTCCAACACAGTGGAGATGGCCTTCAAGCCGGCCGCCTTCATGGTTTCGCCGCTCTCCACAAGATCAACAATGGCGTCACCCACACCCAACGCACACGACGCCTCCACAGAACCACCGACAAATTTGATTTTGGTAGAGCCCTCGGAAGCGCCCACACTCTTCTCCATGGACTTGAAGTACTCCGTCGACAACCTGGTGAAAGAAGACACAATCTTCTGGCCCACCAACTGCTCGGGCTGGTCCACAGGACCGTCGGCAGGCACCTGCACCTGCAACTTGCACTTGCCAAACTCCAAGTCCAACAAGTCAGACACAGAGTCGAACATGTCGGCCTCCATGACCTGGTCCAAGCCAGTGATGCCCAAGTCACACTTACCTTCGCCCACGAAAGTAGGAATATCCGACGCGGGCAAGAAAATGAGGGCAATGCTCATGTTGGTGGAAAGAGCAATGTCCAAACGGTTGGAGCGTCTGAACTGGATGTCTGCGCCGGTGAGCAATGTGCAGCATTTCTCATATAAACGGCCCTCTGGCGGTTAGTATGGGTTGGCAAGGGAAGTATACCTGTGTGGCGGACTAGTATAGCGCTCCGGTAGCGATACTAGTCTGATAGTGTAGGTTGTGGTGACTATGGCAGAACTGACACACCAAAAGGCGCACAGCCAGAAGGGGAAACATACTTTTTGGCACGGCAAACAAAAGACGGTCCGGAAGGTGGTTAACTAAATCCATTCTGTATTCACAAGAGTAGGTAGAGTTGGAAAAGATGGAGTGCGACGGCATGGACATAGTCCAATGAGTCAGTGGGGATTATGCAGGAACACCACATGGGTCTGTGCGATAAGGCTGGGGAAAGCCAGGGATGCAAAGCAAATTAGAAAAAAAAAAAAGGACAGCGGAGGGATCGGAGCAGGAGCACAGATTGGGCGAGACGTTTTTTTCTCCGGAAAACCCCGGCGTCCGGGTGCAGCCACGAGCCGCGGCATATGCACCGGGCCGCGGCCCAGCGAATAATTCAGTAACCATGATACGCAAAAGTGCCACTGGTCTCAGAAGGCGAGGGAATCTATTCTGAATGCGCAATATGATTCTGATCTCAATGTAGATACCAGGAGGTTAGCTGATTAGGTGGAGCTGTAGAGATGGAGAGGATCGGGTGCCCGAAAGTAGAGGACAGCGGAAGATTCAAGAGGTGAGGCGATCGATATCAGCAAACCGGGAGTGGCTGATGTGTGGAGCGAAAGGGAGAGAAGGCGGAGCAAGAAGAGCGCAGTCGGAATGGGCGGCCATGGTGCAACAGAGTTGATATTGTATGTGGTAAGTGCAGCTGAGTGAGAACATTGTAGGTGGTTAGTGCAGCTGAGCGGGAAACAGTGTTCTGACCAAAAACAACGGAGAGACTACTGACCGGAACCAATGCACTCCAAACAGATTTTTGGTTAGAAACAGGCCGAATATCCAATGCAGAGTGTCCGGGCCAGAAGAGCCGAGTTACACCGTCTGAGAAGCGTCCAGTCAACAGCAAGTGATGCAGTGGGCAGAGTGGCGTTGGGCCGAGCGTTTCAGTCGACAGAGAAGATGACTGCTCTGATTGGAAATGAAGAAAAACAGCGTACTCGGTTAAGTGTACCAGTCAGGAAATAGTACTCAAGCGGACTCAGAGAAGCGGACCCAGAGAAAACGAACTCCAACCACACAGCGAGCGCCAGCCACACAGCGCAACTTCCACTGAAAGTGCACCACACATCACACCACCGCCGCCAAACCACGCAGCCGCCAGAACCCAGTTCGCATGCAGCCTACGCGGCGCGGCGAAAGCCCGAAGCCACCACGCCCGCCAGCCCGCTCTTTCTGGTGTCCTCGCTCTCGCGCTCGCTCTGCCCGCGCTCTCGCTCGCCCTCCCCGCGCTCTCGCTCGCCCTCCCCGCGCTCCTCCACCCGCACCATCGTCTGCCCGCTCCCGCTGCCGTACCAGTACCGGTTGAAGCTCCAGCGCGCCAAGATGCACAACATGTCCCACGCCGTGAACTCCGGCCACAACTTGTCGCAGAACACCGTCGCACACGTCAGCGGCACCGCCTGCCACAACAAAAAGTCCGAGAGGCGCGCAGTGCCGCTGGTGCGCACCAAAAGATCCAACGGCGGCACGTACATGGCGCCGTCGAGCGCCGCCTCGTCCAC